>JAPMOB010248066.1:0-14206 GCA_029875015.1 Lepomis gibbosus
TTGCATCTCCGAGCAAAAGCCATGGTCTGCAGAGAGCTTTCAAAGCATCAGAGAGATCTCATTGTTGAAAGACATAAGTCTATCAACAATGAGCTTAGCTTAGCTTTGCTTAGTTTAAAGACTGATTTTAGGCTAACATGGCTCCATCTAGCCTGTCTGTTTTTGGTACAGACAAAACAAACAAGAGATAACATGTTAATTTTTGGGCTATAGGTGCTCCAGGATGTTTTTAAAAAACAGGCTAGCCATTTCCATTACTGTTCCAGGTATTGTTTCCCGCTCCTCCCAGTCGTTATTATTATTAACTAAGCTAACTGTATGCTGCCTGGACCTTCGTATTCAACGTATAGATTGAAGCAAATGAGTGGTATTACATTTCTCATCTAGGCTATCTGTGTATTGCATTCAGCGATCTATAAAGTGTAAAATAATTTATAAAGTGTTTTGTTTTTTACTTTACACATTGTGGCTTTAATATAAAAAGTGTTACTTTGGAATTTCAACAACATATTTTATCTTTATCTATTATTTATTCAGTAGCTCTATCCAGCAATCAAGATCTATAGAACAATATTTGTGCACATCTTTTTCTTTTCACTCGTGTTTGTGCCTAAATTCATGTATTTATGGTTCCCTGTGTCATAAAAGGCCCCACTTGAATAATCTCAATAAACATAATGCAGGAAGCAGTCTGAGAATCTTCATCTGGAATATGTCTTCAATACAACCAATGAAGCATGTCTGATGACAATGCCATCTTTCTACACCTTTCCTTCTTAAGGATAAAAAGACTTCCTGAACTTGCAAACTAAAAATAAAATGCTAACTTTGTCTAATGTGAATAAGAGGTATAAAATGGTCACTTAGAGAATGACTCTGAATTTGCCCCTAGACTTATTTCAGTTCAGTTAGGGTCAGAATCAGCAACTTGCACTACTATATGTCAGTTTTAAGAGTTTTTCATACAGAGACAGATACAACACAGAGGTCATATACAATGGTCAACTTGATGTTATTCCACTTGAAGAGACCAGGCCTGGACTATATAGGACAAACAGAGGATGGCTGGCTTTTTGTTTGCTACCAGGTAGCACATACAACAAGGAGTGGAAGCTGCTGAATATTAGCTGCTATTTGTCATCTCTCCCAACAGTGACTGCATGACGGTTTCTGTTGACATCATTATATTGACTGCTTCATTGATACACATTAGAAATATTTTTTTAACTGCTGGACTTTGACTTTTCTTGTACATTCCTCTTCAAACAACGGAACTTTACAAAAACACAAAAGGCTCATTGACAATGTACAGTATTACAAAAAAGATGCTCAAGACAACGCAAACAAACAGAATGATGAAAGTCTATTATCTGGTAGCTTCCTGCGGAAGGATGTTTTGGTTATCTCTCACCACTTAAACGGTGACTCAGACATTTTATTGTTATGTGCTACCTCATATGGAATGTGTTATAGACAGATCTTAATCTATGTAATCTCCGTAAACAGTGACTCCCTTAAATGTCCTTTTTCCTTAGTGGAGTGAAGAGACAGAGACATTGTGCTGGTTATAAACTGCTGATCAGGATTCCAGATCAGCATTTTGTAGTTATTTTAATCGCATCACTACTACTGCCATTTAAAATAGACATATCTTTGTGGAAAGGAGATATAACCTTTGTAATGATGTCTATTCTGGTTTTAGAAAAAATATATACAATATATAATTATGTAAACCACATTGATTTTCTTTGTGTGAAATGATAATCTGACCTGACTACATGAATGATGTAAATGGTGTTTTTGTGCTGCCTACAGTAAAGCCATCTATTCTAATCTGTTACTTCCCAACTCAAGCAACCAAACCTTCCAAAATACAGTGACTCAACGTCAGTATATTTTACACACTGTACTTCTAGTTTTAGCAGGGATACAAACCACACGATTGCTGTTTTTGATATTCACAACACATTCAATTATCTGGTTCTTGTAAATGTGTATAGTTTCAGCTTTCAAAAACAAACATGACATTAACACCGAATGACACAGAGCAGACTGCACGGTTAGTTACAATGGAAGTGGTTGTGTGACTGAGCTGTTAGTCACGCCATCAAAGCAAAAATGGTGTTCATGGTAAAAAGCATTTACTGGAATCCAGGGTGTCCTGGCGGCTCTGTGGGCAGACACACATAGATCCAATGGTCTGCTCCCTGCTCATGTCCTTAATTACTAGCCCCCCACCACCAATCTCCTGTTTCTTCTCTCTATTAGGAAACATATTTTCCAGATTTCATTGATTTGTAGCCAAGAGCATTCCATATAATAATAATAAAATGTAAATTAGGTGTAATTTGTCAAAGATTGTGTTGTGATCTTGCAATTTCAGATTCAGCACAAATAATGACAAAGGCAGCTGGTCATTTGGTTATTTTCAATAAATAGGTCCAATACCATTTTCGAAAAAAGTCATTTAGTCAAAGTTAGACATTTAAATGACAAAATATAATTAGGATGAAAGATGTTTTTGTATGATGCCCATGCTGTGGGGATAGGTACTGGTTAAATGCTTGGCAGTTTAAGTCAATGTACTTTGGCGTAGTTGTTTTAAGTTTTTGTCTTTTTCTCATTTTTCGGCAGTGTGTATTATTGTAACTACCATCTGGGTGACTCAAATTAATTTGCCCATAGAGATCTGAGGATTATTAATGTGCCTTAATTAGAATAAAAATCTGCATTCATTCAGCCTTATATTTTCAACATGAAGCCATAAAATAAAATTATCCCTTTTCTTCTTTTCATGCAAGTTTCATCCCTACTGTGGAGCACATGGACTCAATAAGAGGAATATGCCAAAAGCTCTAACAGCTAGCAAGTAATGCATAATGATTATAGCCCAATAAATCTGTGTGTATCATTCAACATTGCAGATACATCAGTATCAGCATATATGAATATAATGTAATTAGGAAAATGTCACAGATATGTCTGAGGTAATTAGAAACAGCGTCTCCATAGTTTGAAGACCAGAGCATATTGAGCAGGATATTTTTACACAATAAAATATCCAACATATCATTATCAGACTTTCTGATAATAACCATGATGCAAAAAGTGGGATGCAGTGGGTAAATATGAGTGTTTTGGAACAATATCTATGATTGGTAAAGATTGCTGACCAAAAAAATGTGGCATTAAAAAGTTAAACGACTAACTTTTTTTTAGTTGTTTGATAAAAAGTGAAGTTTTGTTCACTTGATTTGCTGAAAACAAAAAAAACAGTTAAATGTGAAATCTGTCCCGTTGCTGTTTTCTCCATTTGAGGTCAAAAGTTGATTGAGAATTGTTTATTGCTCCCAGCCAGTGTTAGGTAAAGCAAAATAATAATTATCCTTCCTAGTATTATCATTCCAACTCTACCCGCAACTTCCAGCACCTTCTGTAGAGACTCTCTCTCTCTCTCTGATGTGCAGTGTGCATGTGAATTCAGATCATTAGTTTTCATGGTGACATGCTTAAATTGATGCATCAGTTATCTGTCACTGCCAAAAGCTTTAAAGCACTCAAAATCAACATTTCTTTCCACTTGACCATGACTCTGACCATTACTGCTTGTCCTGCTTTATTTTATTGATGATTTAACCAATAACCAAAGTTCTTCTTCTTGTTCTTCTTGTCATTATTATTATTGGTCCACTGTACTAATACAGTGATTACAGAAGTGAAACAAATCAAGGGTGGTAGCTACAGGACCTCATCATGCATATATCATCTGTTCTGCATTAGTACTGCCTGGAGCAGACACTACAGATTGTTTGTTCTGGCTCAAAGTTGATTTTTCAAGATTCTCATTAATGATCCAGTCAGAATTAAGGGATATTAATTTGTATTGGCTCTTTTTACTTGTTTTGCTGTATGACGGCCATGGAAACACCACCATTTATTTAAAGCTTACCTTTCTTTGGACAGGAAATGAAACTCGTCAGTGACTTTCTCTGTCTGTTCAGGGTGACAGGAGTTATTAATCTCAAAATTAAAAAATAGCTAAATGATTACTTTTTAATGAAGACACAAGTGTCCCTACCGCTTGTAACAATGGAAATGTTCTAAAGGAAACATAGAAGTTGTGGATTTGATGCAATGTCTGTACTTTTAAAAAGTAGAGTTTTGGCTATATTGTCATCATTACCTTATGGGCAGAAATATGAAGGCATCGCAAATTTCAGCCTCTATCCATAAATTGTTACTGAAATGAGTATTGCTTTAAGTTTTTGAACAAAACTTCACTAAGATGCACAGTATTCTAAATAGTAAGCTCTATAGAATGCACTTGCTAGTAGTTCATTCAGCAGCCTCACACTTTGTGTGGGTGAAGAGACGTGGAAGCTACATAATGACTCACTCAGGCTATCATTGGTCCATAAATCAGCTGCTGTTGAAGCTGTGAAGCCTCACAGAGTTTCTCTGTCTCATCTTCACACCCAGCCTCTAACAGACATCCACAGTGAAAGGATGACATACCTCACTTCTGCACTCTTTTTCCATTAGGCTTGATCTCAGTCACACCAGAACATTACTGGAGGGTTTGAGCTGCAAAACTAGAATTAGTAGAAAGAAAGAGAGAGGATGAAGGGGTGTGAAGGAATGCAGCTGTTCAAACAGCTCTTTGATTTAGTGGTCACGGCGCCCAGCGTGACTCACTCCAGCTCATACAGCGTGGAGATCACTCAGAAGTTCATCCCTCTGGTCCAGTGGTTTTCAGCTGTTTCCCAGCCTCTGCCTGCATGTACATGTGTGTATGTGTGTTCTTGAAAGAGAGAAAGAGAGTTTAAATTTATCTGCTTCACCTGAACTTGATGATTTGTGCATGTGGTAAGCCAAATGCCCACATGCACTCTATTTATGAAGCTTGTTAAATACAGATTAACCACCTGGAAATATAGGTATGAAAGGCAAATGTCAGCAACAGAGATTATTAAAAACATAAAAAAGGTGTTAATTGGCATCTCCAAGTTTACAGTTCATATCATGCACGTTTCTCATGTTCATGCTCCTCATGGGCATCTCTCATGATAGAAAACCTGAATACCCACAGAGACAGTGGGAAATGAATGTTGAAGGATATGACCATTTTCTCTGTTTGCAGTAGCCTTCAGCTTCTGGTGTTACACATGCAAAAACAAAACTAAAGGAATTTGTTACTAAATGTAAAAAGTGCACGGGCTTCAGTCAATGATAAAACTCTTGCAATTAAGGCCCAACACCTTTTGAACAACTTACACAAAATAAAATGAGCAAATACTGTATTGTTACTCATAAATTTAGTTTAAAGGTGCCCTGTGGGTTTTCTTGTAAACAAACCAAATGTTCTGTTTACATTCAGTATTTCTCACTAAGCCTTATCCTTGAGGCCTGACATAGAAGGTGAATGCTTTTAGTTTCTTATAAAACATTTGCAAAGATGATCATTTTGAGACATGTGTTGTCAACACCCACATTAAGCTACTAATAAGCTCTTTTTCTTTGCACTTGCTGGATCATTGCAACATTCCATAGCACATTACCACCATCTGTAGGTCAGTGGAGAATTGTGAAACCACTGAATGTCTATCCTGTCTATGCTATTACCCATGTGCTTGTGTGCGAGAATAAACAAAATGGGGGTTCACGAAAACATTGCTCCATAGCACTGCAAGTGATCATAACATCCAAAGAGCACTATGTTTTATTAAACTAACAAGTCATTGTTGTAAAGTCCTTTACAGTAAAGTCCATTGCAGTCCGTTGGTGTTTTGGTTTCAATTTGATGGTGTCAAGTACCTGTCGACTGTTGAATTTCCCACCATATTTTATCACAGGGTGTGCATAAATCTTATTGCTAATAAGGTGCAATATTTGCACCAACAGTATTGCCATTTAGCTGACATAGTCTCCAAGCATTAAAGTTGAAACATATGTTTTGACAAAGCAAGGCAGAACAATATAACTTCTGGCAAGGCAAATAACGTCTGCTTTTGACAAGGCAGACGTTATTTGCCTTTTAATGAGCCATCACACCAATCAACTTCCATGCTACATAATCAGCCTTTCCAAACAGACTAAAACAAATCCATTCATAACTTGAGATAATGACAATTTCCCATGTATGTTGGCTGAGAGTTATATGTTAATTGTAGCTAATAAACTATCCTCGTACATAATAGACTGTGGGACCTAAAATAAGTAGTCTGAGTGAATCTGTGGGGGGTTTTCTAGGTACTCCAGCTTCCTCCCACAGTCCAAAGACATGCATCTTGGGTTAATTGATGACTCTAAAAGTGCACATGAGAGCAAGTGTGACTATGAGGGGGAATGGTTGTTTGTGTCATATCTGTGATTGATTGGCGACCTGTCCATGGTGTACCCTGCCTGTCACCCTGTGTCAGCTGGAATTTGTTCCAGCGACTCTCTTAGGATAAGCAGTAGGCCTATATGGATGCAAATTAAAAGTCAAAATAAGAGACAAAATTAAAAAAAAGTGGTTTATGATGCACAAGTATGGTCCCTGTCTAGAGGACAGTTGGGTCAAAAGGGAAAAAGAGAATCTGATTTGAAAAGGTTTGATGTGAGGCTAAACAATTAAGCAAAATAATGAACCCAGAATTCATGGAAAAAGAAAACACTCCTGATTAATGTTATAATTTTTAGCTCAATCATTTTGATGGTGACGTATCAGTATATCAGAGGGGATTTAACATGGCGTAGGCCTGAGACTGGCTGAAAATGTCTGGCTTTATGAAGGAAACAAAATCCTATCTCTTCTTCTAGCGACCTCGGTAACCTGTGGCTCAATAAGAGGCGTTTTAACAGCCAAACATGCCTGAGAGGAATCTGGCAGGAATAAATACGTCTTCACGCAAAATGAAAGAGATTTGTGTCTCAAAAAAACATCACATCCTTGCTTGGCCTGCAGGCAGGTCTTTTATAAATCGCGGTCTCCCATACACAGCGGCTGTCAGTCAAACTGCTCGCCTCGAACTCTGCTCGGATCTGCACAGGGGTCAATACAATCTAAAGAGCCACTCTGCCTTCCTTTTACTCTCTGACTGTGTCAACAGGCTGAGCATGAGGTTTCAGTTTCCCCAGTGCACTTCTCACCTGTGTCTCATTGAAGTCATGCCAAAAATGATCATGTAAAAGTGGGAGATGTCGCCTGTGTGTTGGCTGACGGTGAAAGTGTTCTGTGTGTGTATGTGTACATGCTTTTTGTGCACACGTGTTAAAATCTCAGGTCAGGTATCCGCCTAGGCTCTAATCCAAAGTGCTCAAACACCACCTCATGTGTGTGTCTGATTGTGTGTGTGTTGGAGTGCATCAATGAGAGCCTTGTGTTATCAGGCCTCTACCCCCCCGCACACACACACCAGTCTGATTGAAATGTAAATTGAAAGTGTCATAAAGGCCATATTGTCAGCCAAATGCTAAGTTATGAAGAGATAATGACAGGCTCTTCCATTAGGGAAATGACAACTCTCGTTTGCTCTGATTTCCTCCCAATGGAATGATTCCATAATTACTTCAATATTGAGAAACAGATAGTTGAAAAAAGAAAAAAACATCTGGGATCAATGACAATATTTTTTTTGGATATTAAAACCAATGTTCTTAATCTGACAGCATTTGCTGGTAAGTGAGAAATAATGTCCTGTAAAATGGCTGTACTGTACAATATTTGCAGCTACAGTATTGGCATTTAGCTCTCCAAGCATTACAGGTGTAAAACTCTTCTTATATTTTCAAATGAAAGAAAACTTGCTCACGCTGTACAATTCTTACAGATAAATTACATTTAAATTCCATTTATTTGGTTATTTAACAGGGACAGTTCTCATTAATTAACAGCAAATATAAACAATCTCTTGCTGTAATAAAATTACTCGTAACAAAGTGGCCAGCACTCGTTGTAATTTACTGCACTTTGGAAACCTGTTTTTTAAAATGTGCGATGTCAATAAAAAAAGATTAGATTAGATTTAAATGGGTGCTGTGTTGCCGCTCTACATCATGATGTTGGATTTCTCCAGAATTGCTTACTCCACCTTTAGTGTATGGATGTATTTTATAGCCCCATTTTCACCAACAACAGCTTCTTGCTGCACCGAAAACAATGAGAGAAGTGGAAGTAAATCAATCAATCAATACAGGAAACTCTGTTTCCTATACATGTAACCAACAGGCTGCCTGCAATTTGGGAACATTCACTATAAAGCTATTTAATGAGAATTATCAGTAGGTTCCATCACTGTGACACCTTTTATTGTTAAAATAAATTACTGACTTTAGCCTCTTTAATTAAATGCAATTTGTTCGCAAAAAATGGATTTATGCTCTTAGCAAAGTAGGGAAATTTGAGATGACGGAATCATTGATAGGCTACATACAGTCTGGTTTTAATTTTTGTCCACCTTAAATAAAGTTAAACTATGAAATCAGACACAAGATGCAAGTCAAGATGTGTGCAGCATCTGATGAGAATATTTTTATTGGTAATGTTATGTAAAAAAATTAAAAACAGAGAAGCAGCCTGTTTTATACAAGCTTTATTTACAATGTCATGTCCAAGTTTTGCAGTGTAGGAAGCACATTTTAATCAATAGGTCTTCGTTGGACAGATGCTATATGAAATCCATCTAAGTAGATGTGAGTTTTATTTTCTCATTCTCAAATGGCCAGACAACTCCACTACCATGGTCACATAAAGTATGTACATAGTGTGTTTGTATACAAGCAATATAAAACTTGGCAAATGGAAGGTTATTTGCTACTTCAACATTTAAAGAAATGCCAATGAGTAAAAAAAAATACAGCAAACACTGCACACGTAGCGACCAGCTGACAGCCTCATGTTTGTTTCATCTATCTGTTACACTTTTAACTGACCCACAGTGCAATTAGCAGTCAAGTAACACTAGGGAACACTAGATACTCTGTTTAGCTTAGGCATGTAAGTAATACTTTGCATTATGTTTTGTAAAGATTTCTGCAATCATGATACAGTATTTTGTTCTCAAACACAAGTATTAAGTAAAGATTTTGGGTTATAGCTTGAACAATACATCAAGATGTTACCTCTCTGTCTTTATTGAGACAAAATTAGCATTAATAAAAGGTCAATGTGGTTGGAAATGGCCCAAAAATGCTGGCTATCTGGTTATATTAATGTAACTCCCTTGGGATAATATTTCCCCCAGTGTCTCGTTATACGCACGTAATCATAAGTATATACACAAACACATTTAAGCAACAAAATACAGAGGCTGTGTTGATGGGGGATTAAAGGGGACAACATAATCTTGCTTTCTCTCAGGGTGATATTAAATAACAAAAAAATGTTTCCCCAAACATCCCTGATATAAATTTAAACAGGTCAATTACAGTGTGGATGTGTTCCAGTATATACAGATTTATTACCATACCAAATGGGGATGGACGGTTAAAAGAGTTGTGTGTAATATAACTTACAGCTCAAACTGTGGATGTTCATGGCATGTGGTTTACAAAACACAGATTTGGACAGAAACAAGTACAGAACTGGGGAAAACGTCACCTCTTTACTCTGCAACTGAATTTATACTGTCAATGTAATTCTCGCCGCTCACTTCTAGAAGCCTAAATGTATAATCTGATTGGTCCTTGTTTATTCAAGAGACATTAACCAAACATCTGAGCTAACTTCATTGTAATGCAATTACACATGCATACAGCTAATGAGCCTTTTCCACAAACGTGGCCCTGGTCTTTGTTGCAGTCACTAAAACACTGGAAAATATGATCATTGTGGGGTCACAGTAAATTCACCAACAACTCAGTGAATTAAAAGTGTAAATGTGCTTTTTGTTAATGAGAAAACATTCAGTTTCAAACATGACGTTTCATAGCACATTTCAAATAAAGTCCTCTTCCTGAAAAGACTGGAGGTAAATGCAGCCTTGCACTATTTTCTCCGTTTTACACTGATCACAGTCTACACAGTTAATACAATAACCTGTGTGTCATTTTCATTAGATAAACACTATCTCAAACCATCTCCTCCTTTTGTTGCATAAGACAAGTATGTAACAGTATGTTGATGTCATATGGAAATTTCATATCCATTGTAACAGTATAAGTGGTGATATGATAATAATACTAATATAAAAAAACGTAACAGCTGTACAAGCGGCAAAAGAATAAATAAGCCATTAAGATAAAAATACACTGCATGAATTAACATGAAGCTTACACAATATAACAATTATGGGTAAAATAGGTTAAAAGCAGAAGAAAAGCCTTCATTAAGCCAACTTAAACTAAACATTTTTTTTGTCAAGAAATTTATCACGTGGATGAGATTAAAGCTCATCTCAGACCCCCCCCCCTCTCCCCTCTTTTCAAATAACACAATAAAACTGGACTTAAAAGGCGGTACTGCCTCGCTGCCTTACATCCTAAAAAGACCAGCCAGTCTAGTGTTTGTTTTTAAATCTCAAATTTTAAACAAAGGCACTAAATTGGAGGATTCAACCATCTCTCTTGTTTAAAATAATATATGCACTTATTCCTATAATATGCATATATCCTTAGGTCCTTAATTTCCAGTCTTCCTCACACTTTGACATAATTTTAATAAGCTCTGGAAATAAAACTTTAGGNTACATTAGCTTACATGAGCTAATGCACAGTTTCATGTCACTATTAACATTTTTTCAGGAAATTAATCAAATTAGCACTCACATTTGGTGGCAAAATGTATTAAATGTGTGGGTAAAAAAGCAATGTGAGTGGAGCCTCTTGTTTTGGACTCAATTAGACAAGGTTATTCTTACTTAGATAAATAACAAATGGTCAACTGCAATTTAGCCATAATCAGAAACACTATATACAATGAATGTGAATTGAATGTGCATTTTATCGAGACGCTCGATAAAGTAATATTGCATGTAGGCTTAATGAGGCTTTTATCCTGTATAAAAGGTATATGATAAACAATGTTATTCATTTTAAAACAGTTATTTTGCATCCTATGCTCCTACTGCAAACTGTCCAAAAGCCTACAGGGCAACACGGTAATGTCCAATAAGCTCTCCTTCAGTTCAAAACTTGTTGTACTCACTAATACTTGAGGTAAAGCCACTTCTAAAATGCCATCTAGTAACATGTTGAGAAGAGGCTGGGCAGAACCAGTACACACTTAGAAGTTTAAAGCAGGACTCCTATATCTTGTTATGCAGACTGATTTGCAGGCTACACCTCTCAAATATTTCTCTCACATGACCTTATTTCAACTTTTCTCAAACCAAGTAAATAAAAAAACAGATGTGAAAATATGTCATTGAGGTATCCTGAAGCAGCCAGCCGATCGCAAGTTACACACAAGCACTACAGAAAAGGCCTATTAATGGATCAGCTATTTGATTGACAGACTGTGCTGCAATATTCTGCCCCTGTCCAAGGTGTTTGTGACATAGGTTGAATTGTAATAGACTTGATGCGGTGGTGGAAAGCACAAGCAGGTATGTCCAAGGAGAGTGAGGGCTGGAGGGAGGAGAGATGGAGGAGAGAAGGGCATGGGAATGGAGAGGAGAACAAAGCGCAGGAGAACATGAGGAGTAAGGAGGTGAGAGGGTGGAAAGGGTTTTAATTGGGGGAAGGAGGGTGAGGTGTTTATTTTCCGACCTCATCCCTCCTCAGGCTTGTCTGGAGGTAACAATGCATGACGCTGTAGAGGGTTAATAGTGCTCATGCTGGTGATGCTGCTGTTGCTGCTGTGCTGGGTTATTTGCAGGCTTGAGTCAATGCAAAGTCATGCAAACAGTAGGCAGGCAGGTAGTTCATGCATCGCGTGCCCCAGCCTAGCCCAGCCCGGGGGGGCCATCTTAGGCCAAAGACAGGCCAGTTCATTGGCGAGCCAGTCATGCAGTGACATTGCTGTTGAGGGAGGAGAAAGACAGATAACGGTCAGACAGCAGGGCCTGTAAGCCTGAAAATCTGGCCTCATTCTAAACACATACACGGGAAATGAACGGGGTTCATTTCAAGGCTTCTAAAAAGGTCCATCATGTTAATAAGAGATCATTCATGATGTGCCTTAAAAACAATGACAATGTAAACAGAATGGAAGAAAAGATGGGTTAAAGACAGGATAGGAACAAATGCAACAAGCATTCAAGATTCCTATTTAAAGTGACATAGGCAATATTGTGTAGTGCTTTTTACAAACCTTGAAAAACCTTTTTACTAGGAGAGCAATTAGATTGTTAAATGATATGGAAATTAAGTAACCTTACTGGTTTTAAGGGTGAGCTACAAAACAAATCCCTTTTCAACCAAACACTCCCAGAGTCTAAAACTCACCAACAGTCTCACGACTACATTTTCCTTAAACACATTTCTTTTTGTGTCATGTGAGGATGATAATATTGACCAAATACTGTGGTACATATATTTAAATTTAACACTATGGCACATCAGGTGTCGTCTGACACTACCTGGAAAATGCTGGTAGGGCTAACACCATGTGAACTGATGCCTTTCCCTGTTTCCTTAAAAAAGATAATGAAAACCAGTCCACACAATTATGTTGCACATTGATCTCCACAATTTATCTTGCCATGGATTGCAACGTCTGAAACAACTTCCACAGCTGAAGCAGTTACTGTCTTCTTTCCTCAGGGGAAATTGCCATTCACAATTATTGCTGCACTGTTACCATGTGAAAGTTAACTGATATTTTTTTTACCCCAAATCATGTAGTCCTATGAGAGGTCATACAAACCATTTTAAGCAAGCAAGTGGAACATTTACATGTGATGACTACACATCTTGCTATGCCTCACTGTATTTGTTGCTCAACAATACACAACAGAAGAGCAACTTATCTCCATTTAAAAAATACAAACACTGACACATGTAAATGAAAACTGTTGTTACCTGCTTAAAGCTACATCATAAGAGTTAAAACGGACAACTCCACTCAAAAACCAGGATGAACCTCAAATGCTATCACAGGTAGAGATGTGCATAAATACTGCATGAACAGGCAGAGCGGTTCTTCTAAACAAAAATGATAGTAACTTGTCAAGAAGATGTGGTTCTTCTCTGCCTTGGCGTCCAGATTACCTAGCCTGGCAAAAGTTAGTCAAACCCTATCAAATATGCTGGGGTGTGAAAAGGGTAGAAGCCTGGCATCCCAGGAGTCAGGAAAAAAATATGCTTAGTCAGGGGGGGAAAGGGGAAATGGTGCAAGATTTGGGCAGCCTTGCCTGGCATCTCTACCTCATGGATCTAATCAAGAAGGAAAAAAAAAGGAAAATCAATAGGCAGAATTCAGGGAAACAAGAATGTCCTTTAGAAATGAATGGAAATAGTGTGCCTCAAAAAAGGCACATCTACTTTATGCAAGTTCAGGAGATTTGTAAGGTAGTTTGTCGCAGTATTTTTTCCTGCCTTGTTGCCATCTACCTTGCGGTAGCTGGCTGGACGTGGCCTGGATAGGAGCGGCGTGTGCTGGTGGCTTGTCTCTGCCGGGCCAGGAAGGACTGACCCGAACCAGTGTTGGCAAGTCTGTCTTCAGCCGCCTTCTTCTGCAGAGACATACCCTGGGAAAAGATACAGAGGATGTCTTATTTAAGTTCTTAATGGTCACTATCAGTCTAACAAGACAGTAAGTAGATGGAGACACAGTATGAGCCAGAGGTTAATCAGGAGCACTAAACTGTTGTAACACACAGAATATGAGAGTCAGTGGAGAATTAGCTACTGTCAGCCCACTAATGCATGAGAAATGAGAAAGCAAATGAGCTCAAACACAATATTTGTACCAATTTAACAACTAATGAGCATCAACTTCAGCTATTGATCAAATGCGTTCAAGAGAAAAGGTTGTTTGTATTGTAGAAAGTACATGCTGCCATCTAGTGGCTAAAGTGCATTAATGCACGACTTGTGAATGATTATATCTTAAGCAATACTGAGACCTAAAAGGGGTATTACAAAAACTTAATATTAATTAGTGGTGGGCATAGACTTTTTTATTTTATTTAGATTAATCTCACTGTAATCTTGAAATTAATCTAGATTAATCTAGATTAAAATGGCTCATTTGAATTCTGCCGAGGCATTCAGAATATGTGTGCGAACGGGTTTCAAGCCAGGTGGCGCATTAGAGCAGGGGCTCATCTCCTGTTTCCAAAAT
>JAPMOB010248067.1:0-11451 GCA_029875015.1 Lepomis gibbosus
ATAATGCCCTGGTCAGTAAATGCTCCTATGCTGCTGACTTCTGCTACCTCATTGGTGGAAATAAAGCTTCACAGTTTGGTCTCCATGCCATAGTTTAGTCTATGAACAGTCGTGGCCTCCATGTCTCTGATAAGCACGGCACTTTAAGCTGGTGCACTGCTCGTGTAACTTTTAGTTTTCGTTTAGTGCAAGTTGCAACAGTTCCTTTCCCTGCAACAGAAACACTCGGTGTAGCTAAACCTTTACGATTAATCAGCCATGACGTTTTAAAGCGCCGTTAATAGTGAAATCTGCTAAATCGCTGCATCCCCATTTGCAACTAGTCATATTTGCTAAGTTGCTTGAACATTTTCCTCCATCACTTTTCATGTTGTTTTTAAGCCAAAATAATAAAGTGAATCTCCAGTATGACAGCTTCAGGTGTGCAGCGTTTTTTCAAAGTGAAAATAAATTCAGTGCTGTCTTGTCCACAGTCATCTGTGCTCAAACTCACTATATTCTGTTTTCTTTTATCACACTGGTCATGTTGTGAGTATTCTTTATATCGGCTTGCAGGGATTGCTCGTGCCTGTGGAGTTTTCACCAGAGTAAAGTGCTTATTTATTCAGAATCATTCAATCAAGTTCAAAGGGGCCACTGCAGGTACTTTGACTTATAATAATAGGAAAAAAACCAGAGTTACTAATAACATTAATGATTGCTCTGTTCTCTCTAAAGTGCCCCACTAAGCCGTGACAGTGTGACAGTGAGCCAGCACGCACAATACCAGGAGCTTCAGACAGAAGCATCTTAATGGAATCCAGCCATCATTCATGTTATTAGTTACACCTGTGTTTTTCCTACTGTGACATGTCGAAATGTCTTCTGCGAACAAGGCCCATTACGTAGCAAGTGAAGTTACACACAGGTGAGCTACAGCGCAGCCATACTGTCCTGTAAAATTATGACACAATAGTTGCAGGGGAATTTCAGAGATTTAACTTCCTTCTAAAAGGCTCGACTGCACCCAGGTGTTATTGTTGTTAGATAATTTATTGTTCCCAGATGATATGGTCACTGGACTTTACAGCCTGAAGCAGAAAACAAAGTCTGTACAAAACAGAGGGGATTGTAGTGTCATCATGAGGATGTGTGTCAATTCATAATTGGCTCTGAAAATAAAACTGATATTATTGTTTTATGTTGTTTTTCTTTTTCTGATTCAATCAACAGCAGCCTCATGATGAATGTTTGGTCTCATGCCCACAGGCAGGGTCCAGTGTTTTTGGCTCATCTGCCAATGGCAGGTAAACTGAGAAAATTTATCAGCCAGAAATATTTTCATCCTCCTTTAAAACTGCATCATTTGATGAAAAATAATTACCTTAAGTAACCTTTTAGTATGCTAACTCGTCTTTAGCATCACTTTAAAGAGACCGGTATGAACAGATAACATCTGATTTACTTTTATTCTGAACTTTTTCTGTAAAAACATCATCAATCAATTACATTGTTGCACTTTAACTCAGACTGTCCCTGCACCTCAACCTCAGACATGTCTTTGTCACCCTTGTTCTCAAATCCCCGCTCACGATGATCACTACATGGTGTGTGAAGCGGGAGGTAAGGAGACACAGACCACCGACAGACTGACCACAGCGTAGCAGGAACAGCTACATGGAGCCGGTAGTCAGAGCTAACCAGCCGTGAGCAGCTGCTGTCAGACTCTCCGTGTCCGCGCCGGAAACACAGACAACCCTTTCACACCTGGTGTTAAAATGCAATCTATACCTGGACATGTTATCTGAATGAGGAAAAACACATTTTAATGCAAAGATGTGAATGTCTTGTTCACATCCAAAGTTGTAGCAGTAAGTGTAAACACAGTATGTAAAACGTGCTGCCATCAAGAGCGTTATTCTACAGAACTGTGTGAAAAATGAAAGCAATACAGATGGGAAATGAATGATATGCAGTAAGAAATAAGTGTGTATGTGATGGTGTGAGTTGCACTCATGGATACAGTTAATCTGCTGTGAACAAGACATATCTGGTCACAGAGCAGCTTACTGACACACACCAGGACACAATACCTTTTATTAAGAGATAGGAATAACTTCATGTAGTGCTCGACCGATATGGGTTTTCCAGTGGCCTATGTTGATATTTAGAAAGCAGGGCAGCCAGTGGCTGATATATAATGCTGATATTAAAACAAAGAAAAGTTATTTAAAATTTCATTACAATCTAATATACATGTTATCTTTGCTATCTTGCCTTTTTTGTTTTGGATATTGTTATTGTGAATGAAATAGAAACATACATTGTGTTATGTTTCAGAATGTAAACGTGCTGTTTAAGGGTACAGTTTGTCAGAAGTGACATTATCCTACAGTAGATATATATTTACCGCCATCGCTGGGCTGACAGATATGGCCAACAATGTTATCACTAAATATAATATCAATATCACATAATGTATCGAATATCAAAACCATTACCATTCGATATCAATAATTATCACGATAAATGCCAAAATGTCATTATTTCTTTCAAGTTTAAAGGCAGATTTTTGCTCCCGAGTGAAAGTTGAAGAAACCGGATGAGTGGTTAAACTTATAACTTTTATTATAGTCAGAATGTGAAAAACACTTGATGCCAAACAGTGGATCACTTCACAAATTTGAGGTAGAACATTCAAAAAAATATGATTAGTAAATCTTTTTTTCGGTCCTTTTTCCTCAACAAAATAAATATCCTTGAAGTGCTGATTTGTTAGCCAGTAATGCAGTTAAATTAGATTTGCTTTCATTTAGGACGAGAGAAACATGTCAACATTTAGAAACGACTGGTGAGTGAGGATATTTAGGCCTCACCTTTTTTTCCCCACCAACTTCCCAAAAGTAACATCGTTCCACAGCAGCCAAACTAACAAGGCTGCCTGCAAATGTGTCCACAGACCAGCAGGTGTTAACAAGATGGGATCGCTTACGATAACATATCCGGATACAGATTAGATTTTAATATGGGGTGAGAGTGTCTGGAGCTTTGACAGTCAGTAGAAGCACATTTATGGCCCATTGTAAGAGTTTCTGCGTGGTACCTGCGTTGTAGCTGGGGTAGGCAATTTGTTTCAGAAGCATTTTTTTTGTTAAACTTAGTTAAAAATCTGGTACCTGTGGCTGTCACAGTACTGTGATAAATGTAATGAGTAGCTGGCCTGCCTGCATGTCTACCTGTCTGCCTGCGCCCACTGCCTGTGCTTTGTGGCTTTGGAGAGAGGCCTGATTGGACAGGGTGGGGTTTGTTTGTTTTTTTGGTTGGACTTCTTAAAAATCTAGCTGTCTCTTGCTAGTTTTTCCAGCATAGTCTTCTTTAGCTGTAATACTACAGGCTACAGTTAGCCGGTGTTGTGATATTTATACTGCAATGTCATGATAGGTATGGTGGACAAGTGAGGATCACTTTAGTCTCAGCAGGTCAAAAACACTCTCAGCACGTGTTAATTTTGGACCGTGCCCAAGGTTGAAATGAGTGTTTTAAGAACAACACTCCCTATATGTTTCTACCTGCAGGCATTTCTGTTGACAGTTCTTTTAGACTAAAAGGTCACCTGAGTTTAGTATTTGCCTGCTGCTTCAGACGCCTCCGTGCTCCCTGCTGGCAGCAGTAGGCTGGCCAGGCCCTGCTTATTTCATAGGACAGCAAACATTGAGTCACAGCAGGAGGCTTTGCTGGCTTCTGCTCTGCTGCCACCATCATTAATAAGGCGGTCGGTCGAACACTGAAAAAAATGCAATGGAATGCAGGTGTGTACAGTATGAGAGTGAAAAACTAAGGATGCGGTGCTGTGTGTCTGTAAATAATTATTATACATAGTGGTCCCAGGCTTTGTCTGTGTGACTGCGTGTGTGTGTGGATGGAAAATGTGAGAAATCGAGCCTATTGTTTGTTCTGCGTTGAATGGTAACCATTGCGATTAATGCAGCCCAGTGTCCAAGAATACTCCCATTGCGTCACAGCATCAACAATACACAAAGTGTTCTCTATAATGTGGACCGCTTTGTTTTTCATCCCCATTTGTCCATTTAATTGTAACAATCTTGCTATTATCTGGTAGTTCTATTTTGTCATCAAGTTGGCTCAGTGGTATAATAGAACACTTCTCCTCACTAATTCACAAACTAGACATTTTCTTTATTAACTGTTTGGATTTCAGTTGCCTTGATAAAACTGCAGTCTAACTTGACTTGAGTGAATTAAGAGCCAGCAAAGATTGTAGCTAAATGTCATGAATTTCAACCTATCCTGCTGACTGAACTGTTTATTATTGATACTTTTTTTTGATTAATGGTTCAGTCTATAAAATGTCATAAAAAGTAAGATGACAGAGCCCAATTTGACGACATATTATGTCTGATCAATATTCCAAAACCCACATTTTACACTGATAGAAAATATATAAAAGCAGCAAATCTTCACCACTGGAACCAGAGTGGGTTAGTAAGTTTTGCTTGTTAAAGACTGAATGTTGAATAATCAATATATTGCTGTCAATACGTTTTCTGGCAATCAAATAAAAGTGAATCAACTTATCGTTTCAGCACTAACTGAAATCATAGAATAGTTTGATGGGAGGCCCCTGGTGGTCCTCACCAAGGATGGCTATTTGGGGCTACATTTCACTGTATGTTCCCTTAAAGCTATCATAATGGTGAATACTGTATGGTATCAGATCAATGAATTTCTACAAAATTATGTTTTAAGTTCTTCCTCAAATCTAATTTTTCTTGAATTGCTCAACTAAAACAAGCCGTTTTTGGCTGGACTGGTCATAGCTCATAGATCAAGGGACAGGGGGTAGATGATTGGTAGACATTGCTTTCAGGTTTAGGGTTATCTACACCCGAAAGCTAAATCCAAGAAATGAGATGCACGGGCTTGCCAGGTGTAACGAGAGCCTCTGGTCCAGATGTCACAACAGAAGTCAAGTGGCGGACAACAGTAGGGAGCTATAAAAAGGCTTGCTTGCCTGCCTGGTTGGTTTATCCACCTTCTTACAGTGGTGCTACGCTGATGGATGCATGCCCTGGGTGAACTGTCAGCAGGCTGTCCGTTAACCACCGTGTCACTGAGGGAGCACAGGGTTCACCCGAGTGAAGGTGCATATGGTCTAGATAATGAGCTCCTCAACCCCCGCCACTAAACTCCTGGGACTTGCACTCCGCCTCAGCTACATGATTAATGCGTGCGATGTGACTTGTGGATAAACTGGAGTCAGCCTGCTCATCATCGTCACATCAGCTGATATTTCCCAACATGTTGTGTTTCATTGTTTGATCAGAGCTGAGTAAATTATTAGTAAATGCTGGTCTCCCTTTCCCTCATCCAGAAGGACTAAAGTCAGACAAAGGATATTTAGACGGTTGGGCAAAGAGCCTCTTCCAACCTTTTTCCTTCACCCACGGTTCTTATTAGGGCTGGTATCACACTTTAACCTTCTTATACAGAGGGGGCATGTTTATGCTTTTATTACAGACAGTAGAGAGAGAGAAAAAAACAAGATGGAGATGCAGTTAATGCCCCGGCCCGGACCTGAACCAGGGACATTGCTGTTCATGGCACCCCAACCCCTAAACTCTAGTTCACACTACACGATTTTAAGCCCAATTTGCCGGTTGGAGAGTTACGGTCGCCACTCGTTATGTGTAAACTACACAACGACGCATCAAAACGGCTCCCCGACACATTTCTGACACATTGCCGACATCTGCCAGATATCTAGCATGCCAAATATCTCGAGGAGTCTGCCGACTCAACATCCACATCCAGCCAATGAGAGCAGACAGCTGGCAGAGCAGGCAGCTACTTTTTCACCGCAAAACACTTTTTACTCCCCTCCAGCTCTCTCTGTAGCTCAGATGATCCCTGCTACCTGCGTGTGCTAATCCATTCTTTCACCCAGATTCTTTAACAAATAACAGCTGTTTCATGTGTAGGTTCGCGTCATTCCCCGTTTCACATTTCTCGTGTTTTCTTGACAAAACGTGGTTTGGAGACCAGCGTCTGGTGACACAGCCGCTTTCAGCTCTGTAGTGTGTGACCTCCTGTCACCAATCAGTCACGTAGTGTGAACGCCACAATAACTTCAAGTCTCCCGTCACAAGACGGCAAGTTGTGTTGTGTGAACGGCACGGCCATCGGGCGATGCTGAAGTCTGCACAAGCCTTAAGCCACTGGAACACCTGAAATACGTCTCTTGCACTCATTAAAAAGTTTGATTTGTTTGTTTTAAGATATTTACTTGATTAAATGCATAAATCCAAATAAAATGAATGAATCCAGTCTGTTTGAGCTTTAACACTTTTCGGTGTGAGGAATAAAACAAAACAAAACACAGGTATCATATTGGCACCATCAATAAAAAACCCCTAACGACACCCAGCCTGAAATTGTACTACAAAACCTGAGCAGATAAAAAAAGAGTGGCTTAGCAAAGATGAATATGTGCTTACTGTGTAAATCTATGAGAGATGGGCTGCTGATTTGGCTCTGGAGTGTCTATACACAAGATTCACTGCTTCTTGCCTTGTGAATACAGTCAGCTCCTACCTTACAAGACACAAGGGTCCTCTATTCTCTCATGCTGGAGCTTTGTGCGCTCTGCTGATCCATGTGTGTGATTGGCTGCCTGCAGGGTCGCTAAAGCCTGTGATTCAGCGCTTTGGCACTAATCAGCTCTCACGCTCCGTATTGGGATTATGCTGCCTGCTCATAGATCTCCACCTCCAGGAATAATAGAAGCAACACCCTGCTGTGAGAAGGTGGTCACCCCATGTGTCATCGGGGGTAATATTTTAAAGTATAACCAGAGCAGGTTCACTGAGGGGGACGGTCTCTGTAGCAGGAAAGCTAGGCTCCTCACTCTGCTCCTCACACTAACAGCTGGAAGTTGCTCTGTACAACCAGGGGTTCATCTGTTGGACACGCTCAAGTGCACCTCAGTGGTGGCAAGGAAGGAGGGGCAGAGGCGTTGCTCATTTCACTTTCCACACGGCTCAGATTTACCTCAGTCAGTAGACCAAACTGCAAACTTGAGAGTTTGTTGTCACACATCGTTTTGATACATCAAGATGCATCGATAATTGTTTTTTGTGATCGCATCGTAGCCCTCTGAGTCAGAATCGCGAGGTGCCTAAAGATTCCCTGGCATTTTGACGTTGCAGTTTGTACTGCAGGTCAGGTCACCCACACTAACCCAAAAATACTTTTTCCCACGCAGTTATTACGAAAGACACTGTAAAATTATGAATACACATGAGTACAGACTAGAAGAGCCCTATTCAAAAACACGGAAGCCCAAAGAAGCCTGAAGAGTGTTTTAGGTGTCCATGATTATACTCTCACCCCTTTGCAAAATGCAAATGGGTTGTAGTGTAGTGTAGAAGCAAATTTCTCTGGAATAATTGTTATGCTCTTCTTTTTCTATGAATCTGATTGTAATCTTGATTGTAAATAGTAAATAAAAAGAAGTTTGGAATTTAGACAACCTCTCTTCACATCCGGGAAATAAATACTGCAGTTAAAATGCAGCTTTAAATCAGCAGCAGCATTTTAAAGGCACGGTCTCCATAAATAGTTCTCAACTGCAGCAGCTAATATCGTTGGCTGATGCTCACTGTCAGTGCGGATATCATTAACTGAGATTGCTGGTTCTTGTTTGTGCCATTGCACAATTCAGATACTCACAGCACTGCGCATCAGGGAACAGTTCATTGTTTTAATGGAGCGCAGTGGGACGTTTTTGACAGCGGCTGTACCTGGAGCACAGTAGATTACAAAAAAAAAGGAGTGGACATAGACGGAGCCTAATATAACAGATATTTTCCATTAAAACCTTATTCCATTCCTGGTTTGTGAATTATCTCAGGACGTCTCCAGATGATGCATTGTCATTTGCAGTCATTGGAGTTTTTCTCCTCACTTATCTGAAGGAATTTAAAAAGCAGGGTACATCACCAGTTTCTGTTTTCAGGGTAGTTTTCCTTTTGATTCTACCCTATTTGAAAGTCTGCCTCCATATTAACAACATATACTGAGTACCAAGCCGGTCTGGGTCAGCCTGCCTCTGTTCTTTTGCCTTTGAATCTGACTTTTCTAATTAGTTTTTTATGAGTTCTTTTTTCTCCCATGGAGCCATCTTGAGACGCAACAGTCATTCCCTGTAATCCAATTCTCTCTCTGTAGCCATGTGAGCAATACCCCCATTCCTACTTATGCAAGTATTTAATAAGCACATGACCATTCTCATCTGTCTTCATTGAGGCCAAAGCAGAATTATCTTGGAGATGAGCTTTGGAAAGAAAGCTGTTTTCATTACTGACCTCTAATGAGCCAAAGGAAATGGTGCAAATCACAACATGAAAATTGCATTATTTGTTTGTTTTTTTACACCATAAGGAGAACCATAGGGCTTTAACCTGCTGTGTTGGCCTGTACCCACCAACCTGCTAACCAAATTCATAAACAAATGTAAAAATACAAAATCATTTGTTTATTTAATTTATTTCAAAGGAAATATACTTTTTACTTTCTTGTCTAGAGTTAAACTAGAAAATCTAAACCACTGTCATGCTTGTATGTTAAATATGAAGGTACAGGCAGCAAGTTAGCGTAGCTACCGGATACTGAGGGGAAACAACTAGCCTGTCTCTGTTCAAAGGAAGTATAATCCACCTAAGCTCACTAAGTAACAGGTTGTATCTCATTTCAGTGTTTCCCACACAGAGGCTTTACTTGGGCGGGCCGCCCAGGTTAGATTAACAGCCGCCTAAGTAAATTTGCCGATCTATTTAAAATCGTTTTTGATTACAGCGCAGCGCATATTCGATCCGCACATCCTCTCACTCAGTCGCTCTCTCTCTCTCATGAATTCTGCATGCCTGCCATGAATTGCAGACGCCCTGCTCTTTTATGCTAAGAAAGGGGTGGATGAAAATCTCAACAGGTAGCCTACAACATCTGTTTAGCCGAATTATGCATTCACTTCTTAAGGTCCTTTTCAGACACTTTGCTGTCGACATTGTTTGAACGCGGTCAACGCCACATGTTTTTGCTGAATCTCAAGAAATGGTAGCCTACTTTTACTAAGTGTAATAACATGTTAACGATTCTTAACGTTCATTAAATATATGCTGATCATTTATCACTATTGATGAACCCCACAAAGAATAGTATGGCGTTTTAAAGCAGAACTTTGATGCATTTTCATGCAATTCTCGACAGGCAAAATTCGGCATCCCCACAGTTACGCTGTCAATCTGTGGGAAACACTACATTTGTTTAATCCGTACATAACTTGAAGTTTAAAAATGACACATTTGACTTGCTGAGCCCAGTGACTTCCTGGAGTAACTCTAGGACTCCAGGAAGTCACTGAAATATTCCCACACATATAAAACCACAACTTCCTGGCAATGAGAATATTTACCAAAATGTTGAACTATTCCTTTAATGT
The DNA here is from genome assembly GCA_029875015.1 of Lepomis gibbosus. Taxonomy (NCBI): domain Eukaryota; kingdom Metazoa; phylum Chordata; class Actinopteri; order Centrarchiformes; family Centrarchidae; genus Lepomis; species Lepomis gibbosus. The sequence goes on from JAPMOB010248067.1 coordinate 9,497, forward strand.
AGATACAGAACAACATGGCCTGCAGAGACAAGTGCTTAATTAGTCAAGAAACCTTGCAAAGCCTCAGTCCAGTGCATGCTGATCTTCACTGTCAGGAGGAAAGCCTGAATAGTAGCTGCACACACATTCAGTCTGCGCTTCTTTTGCTGCTTTTCATTTCTTCTAAACCTCCCACAGCTAATTTGAGCAAATGGGGGGTATTAGGAGAATTTATATGAAGCTGTATTGTTGAAATGAGCTAGTAGCAGGTGCAATAATACCCTGACCATCAGCTGATCCCCTCATTTTGACAGCTTTGTTTGCTTAAATTCCCTGAAGGCTTAACAGATCCTCATCAATCTCCAGTTGCATCAATTCTGTCAAAGCGCAGCAGCCTGGTTTCTTATAGAAAGTAGTTTCCTTTAATTTACTTACATCATTTGCTTCTTTAGATCGCTTTGTTTGTACGGTAGGCAGTAAAGGTAAGGGTGAAGTGTTTGTAGGAAACAGAAGCAAAGTACCGGAGAGTAATTTCCTGCTGATGTATTTGTGGTATTTGACTGAGCAAAAGAAGATTCATGCAGCCAAGGCTGTATCAATGTGCATGATTGGTATCATACATTTGCTTAAGGCCATTTGCTTTGCCTATTTAAAGCCAGCTGACAGAAGTCAAAGTGAAACTGTTTTCTGGGTCATACAGCTGAACAGTAGCAGTGTAATGGTTAATGTTTACTGTAGAGGGGAAAAAAGGTCACCAGGCAAACCTATATATACCTTTTAAAAGGTCTGGATTGTTGGGGGAAATTGTCTGTGTATGTGTGAGTGTGTGTGTTTGAATCCACCGGAGTGGATTCTCACTTGTGTCCCATGCTGTGAAATGATCCTGTTCCATCCCAATCTCTGAAGAATAACTCCTGTCCTATTCTGTTCCAATATCAAAAAAGTGTTTAATCAGATAAGAACTGCATATTTATGTATAAAAGTCCCTGGACTCTATTGCCCTCTACAGGCTGGTGTCAGAATGGTTTTTAACCAGCTATCCAGTGCATTCAGAAGTATTCAGACCGCACTTCACGGTTTCACATCTTGTTTTGTTGCAGCCTTATGAAGGGGGTGTGAATGCTAAGTTGGAACTTGTTGTTTTTGTATTAACAAACCCTTAGGTGCAGGTCAGAGTGGAGCATATTAGCAAAAAGTCAGCCGCCAATAATGTGACCTGATTGTTGATGGGGAGTTGTGGGTGCATGGGTGAAATCAGAGACAGAACAGAAGTGGTGATAATGATGATGAGCTCAACCTCGCAGCATGTGAGATATTACTACAGTAGTGTGGTTATGCTGTACCGATACAAGGTACCGATATAAGTTTTAAAGAGAAATCATGTAAATCTCTTTTTTTCATACTCATGCTGTCTGCAAGGCAGCAGTTTAATTTCCAAAGTCATTAGTCTTAATTGATGATTAAATGATAAATTAATCAGAAGCAGTCAGAATTGTGATGGTGATGGTTGTCCGGTTCAGCCAACAGCACATTGCAGAGTGTGCAGCTGTGTCTGGAAAGCTCCACCACCGTTTGATCTGGATGAAGTGACAATGCAACTGCATGTGTTTCACCGTAGCAGCAGAGCAAGCAAGGTAATTGTTTTCGTTGGGACTCCGTCCTGGTGTGTCACACACATACACTGTGACATAGCTGTGACCTGAAGTGTAAGCGTTTATCAGTGAGCAGCACAGGGCAGTAGGATTGATGTGTGTTAGAAGTGCTGCTGGTGGTTACTAGAGCAAAACATTGCTGAGGTGTTAAACATATTCTCATTTTTTAAAACTGTGTCTTCACACTGTGAGCGCATTTTACAGAACAGTCAACAAAAACTGATGACATTTTAGTCTGGTTTTAGTCAATGAAAATTGTATTTTATTCTCTTTTTAGTAATGCAATTCTATTTAACCCAGTCAATATAATATAACTACCTACTA
>JAPMOB010248071.1:0-18196 GCA_029875015.1 Lepomis gibbosus
ACAGACATATCAGTGTGGTGTCTAACTGAACCCACATACATATGACTCTACCCACTATAAAACATGTCACATTTCATAATGTGCTTTGTTACTTAAATGCACACCTAAATATACTTAAAAATAACACAAGTAATGGATACCACAGCACAGTTAGTGTCTTCTCCACTAACAGAGAGGAAACCAGAGAAAGGAAGTAACAACTGGAGGATGAAGCAGCCAACAAATGGCTATTAGATAAAGTAGAGAGCAGCCATCTGAGAACCTGACACTACCGCTTGGGGAAATTAGCTTTAACCCTCCCAAGACACAATATCTATCTTCATTCAAATAACACTCAGGCACCCCTTTATAATACAGGCAGATGAGGATTGGGTTGAGTGCCATATCCAGATTGGCTGTTTGGGAGGAACTCTAATTTTTCCTCATATCACTACCAGCTGTTACAGAAAGTGAAGTTAGAAGTTCACTGTTTAATCTTTATGCTTGAATACTCACTTCACTCATCCACACAGAGTGTGTTGGTTTGGTGGAATTGTATCTATCATCTGTATGGTCACAAGACAATGTCTCAAAGAGAGGCCTTAAGTGAAGATCATGTGAATGCCATTTGAGCTGATAATGCAACTATTCACATCACTTGCAAGTAAACTGAGTTAACAGTGTGCAAATATATATCATATGGGTGGTTACATGTACACCACTAATCCAACTTATTTGCGTGCACTAAAAGCAAACCTGTCTGTCTTGATGTTTGCGTTAGGAAGAGTTCCTAGTAGTCTTTTCAGACTATTGTTAGACTGACAGGTATGAAGCAACTGTAGCCACAAATACACAGCCTGCGGCAAAACTGAATGATAGATTAGCCAGATATAATAGTACGGTCATCCAGTGTACATTCTCTAGAGTGTTTGTGGTACGGTGGTTCCGACAATTGAAGGGATGATCAGGGATTGGTTTATCATGTGCCAATATTAAGGTGATTTTAACTAACTCACTATCAAAACTAAGATGACAAAAAAACAGTCTCTAGAATCTGCACCCCATTCATTGATTTATTAGTGGCGACATGACACGCCACGCCACAATAGCAATGCTGACCGCCACATACTATTTGATATGAGTAAAATTATAATACATTGAGGAACTGCGCGCAGCAAATAGCTTCACTCAGCACCTGCGCTTGCTCACTCCCTCTCTCTCTCCCCCACCAATACAATGAAATGGAGTTGTGTGTATAGATAAACTAATGAATTTGACGTTAAGTCTGAGAAGTTAGTCTATCTATTTTCTTAACACAGCGCTGTCAATGTCAAAGACTGATTTGTTAACAGCTAGGTTGTAGCGGTAGTCATGCTCGATTGCACCCTCTTTCTCCCTGACGCGCATGTGCGGTGCCAAATACACAGTAATTCTGTGGGAATACTGTGCATTAACAGATGTTTCTGGTGGTTTACCATTCAGGTAATAAGCCGAATACAATGACACAACCACCACAAACTTCAGCCTCAAAAATGACAGTACAGTTTGAGCGACGCCTCCCTTGCACAGTCTCAACAACACTGCTATATATTACAAACCTGGATTGCACTGTAGTTGTATCAGGTTTGTGTCCACCACCTACATTTGTCACCTGCAGTTGCCTTTCAAGTTTACTTTAAACTAGCTTCTGGTAATAATCATGTTTCTCTGGTTCAGCAGCTGTCTGACACCCCAGCTGTTTTAAACTTTGAAGTTAAGCAACTGTGAGATTATGCTGGGGGAAATGTCTGTCACCTCTCTGTTTAAGTTGTTTCCAAAACAAAAGACGAGCATTCTGGATTCCAACACATGCCTTTCTTCTAAACTTTTGTTCTGCAGTTGAATAAATGTTTACACTGAAGCTGGATTGTCCACATATTAGAAGTACTTTCAGCCGGCATAAACAATGTTTTGAATTTTCTAGACGATTGTAATGTTTCTAGCCGAAGTGTAATGTCACAGGACAGATTTAGAGGCTTGTCATTTCAACTTCCTACACTTTTTACCAAGGAGTGGTGTTATTTAACAACAAGATTACAAAGTGCTGCTACAGAGAAAACTGATTTTGAATTTCAGTCTTTGGCTGTCTGAATCCACGGGAAAGCTGTGATACAAGACAATAGAAATATTAATAGGCATGTATTTTTAAATAAAGGCCAAAAGGAACTAGGATTTAACTAAGCTGTAAATATTATACAGTAGGCCTATGTAGCAATATTCTATTCAGTAATTACGCATACGTAATTACTGTCCCATAAAAAACAAATATACTTGAATCATCCCTACAAAAGTGCTTTATTTACCAAGATCAAAAGAATAATTTTATGATCTTAGCTAATAGAAAAGTATTTAGTGAAATAATAGTTTCTCTTTGTTTTACAATGTGCCATGTAAATTGCAATAAGCAACACCATGTGTCAGTCTGTCTGGGGATCGTGGATCTTCCTCAGGCAGTTTGCCCTCCTGCTGCCTTTAAATTAGCTCCTGATTACCACCTCAACAAAACACAACAACAGGTGATTTGGCCACTGATTTGTGTAACGGCCTCAATTATGTCTTTATGACCTGAATGGGAAAGAAAATAGGAGCCCCGAGGCCTAGTCACGCCTCTGTGCAACGCCCACCACCAACACCACACAAACTTGGCTACCACTGAACAAGGTCACATCTTTATGTATCAAACTAATTTATAAAACCTGACATTCCTTGGAGGGCACAGCCTATTCTGATTTACAATACTTCGCATGACGTCAATAGCAGCTAATGAAATTGTTTTCCATTTGTATTATGGCTTTAATGTAACCACAGCAAGCAGAGCATTCAGACTGATTAAAATTAAATCTAATTTCTTTTTAGCCCTATGACAATACACAAAGTATTCCAAAGTGAATAAATGGCACTCAAGGGCTATAAAAAATCTATTGTTTGAAACACTCAGGCAAGAAACAATCACTGATGTGGTCAGTAAACAAGCCACAGAGGGGATAGTTGAATCCTAGCTGTTCTGCAATCTATCCTCGAGTGTTTGTGCAAGTGCCTTTCATGTTTAATGAAATCCTTGTCAGAAAGGGACAGAGAGGAAGACATGACGAGACTCTTGTCAGAAGAGACTGTGCATTTGTATGAAAGAAAGGCAGAAACAAAACGTGCTTTGCACAAACACACTCACACACACACACACACACACTATGAATTAGCAAAGTGGCCAGTTAACCACTTCCCAATTTCAGTCTTTACCAAGTCCTTACCTAGCACCATAGTCATGTAGCGCTCCTCCACTCCAGCCTCCAGCAGCAGCGGGGGCACGTATGTGATCCCAGCTGCCACACAGATCTCCAGGCCGCAGGTCAGGGAGTTCAGCAGGACGAGACGCCACTGAGACCTCCATCCGGGCATATTTACGGGGGCTGGCTTGCCTTTCCTCCCCTTTGGGATGGACACTACTGGGGGAAGGTGAGGGGGGAGGGACACGGGCAGGGGTGAGGGGAGGAGCGTGGGGAGGCAGATGGTGCCCCAGTGGGACGAGAGGGTTGTCGGGGAGGGACAGCAGCAAAGACACGTGGATGTCTCAGATGACCTGAAGGATTCATCCTTTTCTCAGCATTCTGGATCTGAAAAGCATGGGAAGAGGAAAGGGAGCACTGAGAAAAGGAGTTTTGGCCAGCTTTTGAACAGCAAAATGAAAGAAACGCCTCTGTATGACACACAGCTTTCACACAGTGTCTGCAAGTCTAACAGTATATAATTTGCTGCCATTTCAGACTGTTAGAAAATGTCAGTAAGGGCTAAGGCAAGCCACGTTAGACAGATCATTCCCAGGTTGCTACACCTGGATGTCAGTGGCCTCAGGTTGCATGGGAAATATCAGCGTGACAGCTTTCTCACAACAAAATCCAACAAACACAGATTCCAACATATTTTGTCAATGTATAGATATATATGGAAACAGCCACGGATGTGATATTGATGTATTCTCTGAGCTCCTCACGTCAGCTCAGGACAGCAGGAGCAACAAGACAGAGGAGATGAGTCAGCTGGAGCGACGTGGCAAACACACCAAACCACTTCCCAAGAGAACTCTCTCTCTCCTTGCTCGCCTTTTAAGTCTCAAAACAAGCATCAACCTTTATAAAAGGAATCTAAGTTGTAATTTCCCATCTCCCTCCTTACCCACCTCAGCCGGGGGGGCCCTTTCCCTTCTCCATAATAACTCTAGTATTAGTGGGAGGATCTAAAATCCACCCTTTCCTTGGCTGACCCTGTCATTATCTGTGTTATTAAGCTCTGATTGCAGTTTTAGTCACGCACGCAAGCCCTCCTTCCAGAAATGCAGATTACTACCATTGTTCAGCCGAGCGCGCATGAGACGGTCTTTAGCACCTGAAAAGGCATGTCACTAGAAAAGAGACTTTGAGGCAGGAGTTAAATTAAGTTACAAGTGAGTGATAACAAAGCATGGTTTAAAGACAAAAAACTTTGTTGTGCCAGATACAAAAGGTAAAGGTGGTGTGTTTAAGTCAGAGGTTAAGCATTGTGTTTCAAGATGAATACAACACCACAGCAAACCCCAACAACTGTCTCCTTGTTATTTCTGCAAGCTATCCTACACTGACAGACAAGTCAACCACACCTCAAAGGATAATTTTTCCAGTGACAATAGCCGACATTCTCCATTACATGCTTTATTGTCAAGATATCATGTCTTCGTCCTCCTTCTGTTCACTCTAGAACCAGTCCTGCATTTCAGAAGTGGTTATAGTCTTTAGTGTTTGACTGAGACAAAAAACAACCACTTTTCAGACAAATGTAAGACACTTAAGGCGAGGAGAAACAGACTGACCAAGCAACATGTCTTCAATATATCAAACTGCCTCCCAGCTGTGTGCATTCGTGTACAGATCTCTCTGCTTACTAGCAAGCAAAAGCGAAAACCAAGATTACCATTACCGTCATCATCCACCAATGAGGTGCGCGTTCCTTTAAAGCAGAGGGAAAGAGCAAGAACAGTCAGAACAGCCGCAAACACAGAAACAACAAGGTGCTATATTTGCATTCGGTGTGACATTTCTCTGCCAATGCCGCCCATCTGTTCCGTTTTAGCAAACAAAATGGATGTCATCGTATGCAACAAGACTTGGGTAATCATAAATGTGCTCAGCTCAGTAAGTCATCAGAATTATACAGTATTCCAGGGGGTTAAAGAAAATCTATTTTGTCAGGCATAATTTGCTAAACAAGCTAATACAGAGACAAAATAGATGGCACACAGTTTACATGAGTGGCTTGGGGAGTAATTTTCAGTTATCAACTGTGAAGTTTCATGTCCTTAAATGTCCTCGTTGCACACAAGTTGAACAAATCAGGCATCCTAGACTTTCAATGCCCATCTAAAACGTCTTGTGCCTTTCACATCGTTGTAATCAAAAATGTTAAGTGAATGTCATCAGTGATGCCATCAGAGTTCGTACAGCATTCATACTTTCGCAGCTCAGTCATTATGAGTCCTTTGATAGACAGGCTCTTTGAGAATCTGAAGGACAAAGCGACAGTGTTAGCGGGCTGGGCCGAGCAGGAGCCTGGGTCACTGAGAGAGAGAGGGGACCATTTCACACCCGTCAGATCTCATTCCCACCCAGCCAGGGCACACTGAAAGGCACCCATCAGGGGACCAGCCTTTGCCCCTGCGGCCTGTCTGGCCACTACAACCCCCTACCAACAAATTCTATGTGGGTGTGTATATGTACATTGCCCCTCCCTCTCCTCTGCATTTCTTCCTTATCCTTCCTCAGCCCCTGAGGTCAGCTTCGTCTCTGACCTGCATTCTGAGAGAACTCTTTTGACATATCTGCCCACGACTGGTTATGCCTTTATGGTTCTGCCTCTCAGTGTGAATGCTTTCTATTGCAGTCCCAGATGACTCTCTGTCAGACGTTCACACAGAAAACAGAAGGGCCCCCAGCGGCAAGAATAGGGAAATTTGATTTGTCCACCCAAGCAGCCGCGGCTTGTCTGGACGCCTGCCCAAATTCAAGTCAGATTCCAGAGTTTTGTAAATTGAATGGTTGCTTAAGTCTTGACCCGAGTGGCGGTGGCAAGTCAGAGTTAGGACAGGATGGAGGGAGGGACTGAAAGATGGTGGCAGGGAGAAAGTAGTGTAGAGGAGCATTTATCAGTCCATTCTAGTGGTCGACCGATATGGGTTTTTCAATGGCCGATACCGATATTTAGAGAGTAGAGAGGCAGAAATATAAAAAGAAAAATCATGTATAATTCCATTATTCCATGCAGAGTACAATCTAATATACGTGTTATCATATATTTGTTTTAGATGGATTTTTTTAGCAAATGCAATGTTTGTGACATTGGAACAAATCTGGACAGAGCTCTCAAGTTGGCATTTTAGGGACAGAAACACAGTCATTCAACCACTCGCTTAATGACACCTCTGACTCTACAATGTATTCCAGTCATGCCCCTCATCGTCTTTCCATAGCCTTGGAGACACAAACGCACGCACACACTGTTAGACAAACAGCTCTCCTCGTCACCTTACGTGTTCAAACACCACAATCTGAGCCAGGCCGGCTGACAGAAGGGGGGCAGCTCTCCCACTGCTCCATTATCAAGCCCTATTCAGCCCCCCCCCACCACCACCAAAAAAAAATCCATTCCTAATGACTCTGAGCGTTAGTTTTAACAATACAAAACAGGCTTTGTATACATTGTGCTAGGGAGAGTAATGTGATATAGTGTGGTATCAAGTCCATTTCAAAGTCTTACTAACGCAGTGTTACTCATATAGAAGGTAGGATAAAAACTCTGTGTGTGCGCATGTGTGTGGAGTTGGGTTGGCAGGGGTGTGGGGTCTCCCAGCAGACAGCAGGGTTTGGAAGGGAAGAAGGGAAGGAATTGCGCTGAGATGACATCAGCGCCACAAGCAGTCGTGGCTGCAGAAACCTCAGCAGCAGTGTCTGGTTGTGTGTTTGGCTCAGGCTGAATGCCTGCAGCACTGTGGCCTTCCTCCCTTTGAGTTCCTGCACGTTAATGGACCTGACCCGGCAGCACAGAGGTACAGCAGGACAAGCTTTTATGCCAACTGTTTCTGTAGGCCTTACTTCCTGCAAACCATCCTGTGTGGCTCTCCTTCTCTGCTCTCTGAAATAACACAAGCAAGTTAAGATGGAACAACCCTCTAATGAACACTGCACTGCTTACATTGCTGCCATGATATTACTACCTCAGCATTTCCTAACAGTGTAGAGAAGAGCTGGGCATTAATGAATGAGGTCACGCTCAGAGGGCCCCAGACAGGTTCCTGTTAGACAATCCTCAATATGTCCTCAGAGATAAATGCCAGGGTTTCTACCTGATGTCAACGGAGGAACAACACAGCCCTTAAGACACAGACCTGTGTACTGACTCCAACTGTGTAGTACATCTTGCAATCTGAGATGACTGACATTCATTTACATATATCCACTGTTATTACCCTTTTCAGTCCCTCTCCCCTCCTAAAATTTGCCTTTATAATTCATGATTCAAATGCATTCAAATCTTACACGATTAAACAGTTCAACAGCTTTCATTGCTAGACGTCAGTTTCACCTCTAACTAATCAGCCGATGGTTCACCTGCTTTCAGTTCTTCAGCTCTTAACTCATCTACCACCATGGTGCACGATAATTCAACTGCCATCAGGACTTAACGTTCAAACGCTTACACTGGTTAGAATTCAACCAAATTCCAGTGCTTTCAATTTTTATGGTATGTTCAGATAGCAGACAGAAGGCGACGACAGTATTCGGCTCACGTCATTCACGCAGATTTGACCACTGGACTGTTTGCCCCTAAACAGCCAATGTACCAACTGCACGGTAGCTAGCAACAGACGCACCGACCTTGTGCGTGGGAGTGTGCTTGTGTACATGCATTTCTGTTCAGCTCAGCCTCTGACTAAACTCACCAGTTTACTCTATTATTTTCCTCCAGTTTCTCTCTTTTTTCTTCTCGTCTCTGTTTGTTTGTGAATTTTTATATGAAGTTTAAAAACGTACCACCCCAGGCAAATTTGCATCTAATTGCATCACATTGACTTTGTTAGTAACAATCCAGCCTCTAAAATTGTCGCTGCACTCTGTCTGAACACACAGTTCCACCTTTTGAGACAGTTTAACCTCTTTGCAGTTGTTTGCACATGCAGTTTTCATCAGGAGCACTTTTAGGCATTTTACCCTTCTTCCCTCTCTTTCAGTCACTCTGCCACACTTTTCTCCATTTTTCATTTCCATCTCCGCCAGGTGTTCTACATCGTTCCATGTCATTCAGATGAGGACACCATCCGACCCCTGGCACCATTTTTCCCCAAACATGCTGTTTCCTTCTGTTACTGACAACTGGATAACAACATTGAACTTGTTTAACCTGCTTCAATAAAACGCGTTATGTTTGATTTGTGCTCTGCCTCTGCTCACTTGAAAGACAGCCCTGACCATGCTGACCCTAACCCCCAGCCTGTAATCTTAAGCCCACATCCGCCACTCTGACCCTTGACCCAGTCTTTCACCGCAAAGCATGTGACCAACCTAACATTTCAAAGCTGTCTGCTGCTAATATCCTCCTCCTGTACTGTAGTGTGCTGCTTATTTAAAATGAAAAGTCAACCTGTTGGCAGTTATTTTAAAGTAGAGTGCTTCTGAGCGAAGATATGATGGAAGGACATACTTAAAATAGTTAAAAGACAGGAGCAGGAAAGGCAACCTTGTCTTATTTCTGGAGGGTCTAATGACACTCTTTGCAGTGCCAAAATGTGAAGTGCTCTTTCCATCTCTGCACCTAATTAGCACGATGACTCAGAATAAGTCCCCCAAGTTTTAAAGACAAAAAAGATGACAAGAAACTAATAGTTCATAGCTCCTGAGAGAGCAATGCTATCAGTGTCTTCAAGAATTATTTTAGTAAGCTCGTGTAATTTGTGGATCTAAGGTAAAAACTCTTTTCAAAGCATCATTCTAATTCAGTAATTCGTACAGAACACAGGCATACCCCAAAACAGCATCTGTACATCAATAGACTTCTGACCCCAACCTCAGAAAAGTGAGTGATGAAAAGTGTGATCTCTGAGAGAGACTATGAAGAAACACACACACACACACACACACACACACCCCAGGTGAACATGAGAGGAATGCCGACTAGGTTGAGTTGCACTGTTGTGGGATTAGGGTGTGTGTGTGTCAGAGGGTGAACCGAGGGAGGGTCACGGCCAGATACGGCTCAGGGAGGTGACTGTTATCATACATGCCCATGCAAAATAGCACAACAATGGAGTGCAACAGAGTTTAGCTGTGTAGCCTCTGTGAGTCAAATGTGGCTGATAACGTATCTCCCCACAGGCTGTGGCTTTCTAGTCATTGAAAACCTATTGTGCCAAAGTGAAAGGACTAATAAGTAGGAATGCAAACGCTAACGAGTTCTCATTCAACCACGATCAGGTGTGTTTACATTTAGTTAAAAGAGCAGTTTTTAAATTGGGTTTAATCACAACAACCAGTTAATTGATGTAAGATGGTATTTTCTGATCAACATGATGTTGTAACGTACATAAGAGGCAGGAGGGGGAGATACATTTTATGATCAATATGTCAGTACCACAGCTGTGTTTCATATGATTTAATTGTCACTCTGCCAACTTATGTTCCTTTTTACAATCAAACTAACTCATGACACATTAGAAAGCAATGCTCATTTGCTGTCAGCAGATGTTTATGAATTGCTCAAGCTAATTTAAAACATAAAATTTAAATTAAACTCAACTTATTAATGAGCCATGTTATCACACTTCATGCTGTGTTTTAAATCAGGCAGTTTGAGCTTGTTTTTCCAATTAATTTTAATCATATTAAATTACATTTTTAATCGACATTCTTCTAGCATTCTTGTAAAAAATGATAAACAGTTAAGACTTCTTTTTTTTAACGATACAGCTGACCTTTCCCTACCATTGACATTCACAATACAGCAGAGGTGCAGTTTTGTTTCATACGCTACAATGAGCTTATCAAATTCAGAAGCAATTCACCATGCCTGGCTGAGTAACAGCATCTAAAAATCCAAAATGCATGACTGCAAAGCATGTGTCTTTGCCATCACAAAGAAATGCATTTAATTCTGTTGATTCTCTCCTGTACATTAACTATTTGCACCTCTGGCCTTTCACACATCGGAGGAAACACAGTGTAAGAGAAAGCGTGAGAACAGCAAAATAACATGATGAGCCACAAAAGGAGTGGAGTTATTGGGCAAAATTTGTACTCACCTGCCAAAGAAGCGAAGCTCAAAAGGTCCTACACACTCGGATTGCTGGAAATTGAGCATCTAATCTATTTTAAAGTCTGCTCACACTCTTTATCCAATCAACCCACTCCACTCACTTGCACAGCATATCTGCACTGACTCTTTTGACCACCTGCTTCAACTCTATGCTCAAGAGTCTGACTCTTTTTTTATCCTGCTTCTTTTTGTGTCCCCCATTCCCTTCTCTCTTATATAGCCCACCTTCCTTGCACCCCCACCCTCCCCCATTATTATCCCTCCCTCCCTCTCTTCTGTGCCTCAGCCTGTAAGGTGGGAATTGGGAAAATCCCAAAGCACTTGAGGAATCCTGTCGCTGTCTGTCTGCATCGGTCTCAAAGAATGACCCGTTTCTGTTTTACCTTCAAGATTCTCTCTAAAAGACAAAATTCAGACCAATCCTAAAACTTTGACCTTAAATATATAGTAGACACACACACACTCACCTGTGTTGTATAATAGGAGCACAACAGGCAGTTAGGAGACAAAGAATGAATTGATATCATCTAACCGCACTGAGGCCACACCCCCATCCCTTCTGCCTCACTATCTCTAACCACTCCCTCAAAGTTCTGTATTATACCCCCTGACCCAGTATCATGTTCAGCTGCCTATCAGGGCAGGGGCAGCACTCCCACCTTCTCTCATTACCTCCCTTCTTGCGGGCCAGTCTTAGTTAAGCTCATACTCCTGCATGACCGCTTGTCCATGGACTCCTTTAACCCTTTTGCTGGTTCACCAGCTCAGCCAGCAATAAGCCTGTTTGAGTAGACACGCACATGCACACACGCGCAGACATACATCTACAATTGTTCACGCACGCGCGCACAAACACACACACACTGAATCCACCCCCGGCTGGCTGCCATGTCTGTACCCCACGCCTGGAGGCCAAGACCAACCCTCTATAGAAAAGCTTTTAATTAGATAACAGTGAGAGGAAGAAAAAAGTGGAGCGGAGGGAGATCTAAAATGGGGAGGGTGGTTAGTGGTGCGGTGTTGAGTAATGTCATTAGACTACGGCTGGCTTTACGGAATCTCCATTTCTGGAGCAGAGAGGCAGATCAATATGAAGACAGAGTGCAGGGAACGGCTGCTGGCAGCACTTCTCTACAACTTGGAGGGGCTCGCCTGGAATTAAGAGAATTCTGAAAATCCCATTTTGGAGGAAGGCCGGGCCTCTATGTCCCGACTTAATGAATATGTCTTACCCCTTGTGAATGTTTTGTTGAAGCTAAATTTGGAACATAACAAAACACACACAAAACTACCAACGCCCTTCCTTAGATAATAAGGTGTATTATCTCATTGGTGTGCAATTACCCAACCCAAGTACAAATATGCATGTCTCGAACACACACCCTCCCAGTAGCCTGATGATTAACTAGGAACGGAAAATGCCAAAAAAAAAAGGTTTTCATTGTGTCAGTTTAGGAGAACTGTATGGAAGTAAGAATAATGAGGTATACTGTGAAAAACAGACACTCCAGTCAAAAACCCCAAAACCCTCAAGTTCCACACATACCAGACACTTACTTTCCCCAGCCAGCTGAAAGCTCTTTCAACAAATGGCTCTGTTACTAAATAAAATGATACTGCACCACAAACTTACATGTTTTCAGCCTTTATGATGTCCTGCAGTGATGTTTCTATTGTTTGGTGTGTGTGTGTGTGTGTGTGTGTGCGCGTGCATGCTTGACTACAGCTTTGGCTAAAGATGCAGGAGCACAGGTTTTAATTCCATGGTAGCCTTTTCCACAAACCCTGCTTCTCCACTGCTGGCCAAACCAAGCATGCCGATAATAAGCTACGACACACTGCGCTCTGTGCTTTGATAAACCAAAGAAACCAAAACAGTGCATCAGAAATAGAACTCAAGGGCCACTACTCTTGGCATAGCAGCAGGGACCCAATAAAGCCTAAATGTCACCCACATTATACATAGCACGAAGGATGGGATGGAAAGGATCAATCACTCATTGTGGGCTTCCACAGCAAATTAACCTTTAAGCAAATACGTGATGCCGATGCTTAAACACAGAGCTTCTATACATACTTAAGAGCTTTTAACATGTAGCCCCATCAGGATTAGTACTAAGAGCATCAGACAGTTAACATTCTTCAGGAGTTATCTATACCATGACATAACATAGATCGTCCACGACTCTTCTATATAGTCCCCGAAGGCCTAAGAATCCCATCAGTGTTTTACTTTCACAGGGCCATCTGTTGCACACTGACACAGCTGCCACAGTATCATAAATAATGAAAATTCAATTATGAATCAATCCACAAAGCTGCACCAAAAGGTGCACACATTGTTACATCCCCTTTACGATCAATCTTACTTTGCCAAGGACTGCTTTACACACGTTTGTTCCTGCTCCTGAGAAGAGAAGATGAACTCAAAGCAAGTTTGTAGGGTTTTTCCCTACGTACCAAATATGCAGACTAATGCACTTTTAACTCCTTAATAAAAATCTGACATATGTAAGCCAGAAATGCAGGGATTTCCCCAAGAATGTAGTTTCCACTGTGCATACCACTCTAATATCATCACACACTTTGTAAAGATTGGATTTTTTTTAAAATATCTTAGACGCATCCAGAGGTGCCAAAACACAAATCCACCCTCTGATGTATAATTTGTCAAAATATGTTACAATCGACAATGAATGCAACATTATATTGACTGTACATGGCCTGTTCCTGGAATAAATGTAATTGTCCTCTTCTACTGCTTTTATCATAACAAGTCTGCCACAGGTAATTTACACTTGGGATTGATATGAAGAACCAACAGACTTTGACCAAATAAAACCATAAGGCAAATTAATTAATTAAAATTAATTAATTAATAAAAAAAAGAAAAAAAGTTAATTATTTATCTTTTCCCCAGTGAGTTTTAAAGGATATTTGGACATATTCTGCATGAAGAATACAGAGGTAATCATTTTGCATTACTTACATCTAGATCCATTAGCTAGACTAAAAGCTGGACATGTAACATCAGAAACAGCAACTGAAAGGGCACTGCTTTCAAGCCCCCCCCAAAAGCATTACTTTCTCGCTGGTTGAATCTCTTCCTGAAAAGGGGACTTGCTGTAGGACATGTGTTAAGCTGCTGAGAAAAGAGCATGCATGGGAACAAACAGAAAACCATTCATGCAGGTTCATTGAGGAACACAATCTATTACTTTTGTGTTGATTGTCTCTGTGTTCAGGAAGAACTCTCATTCTGTAAAGTGGACGAGGAAGGTTCTTTAACATACAATATTTTCTTTCTCTCTCCCCTTCTCCATTAATATTATAAACATTTGCTTTTAATTTGGATAGCTAGATTTAGAAACAATGTATCGCTCAGTTTCTCATTAATTCACTGTTACACTGGCTCAGTACTCAAAAATTAACGCAGGCTTGTTTTACACAATTTGTAAAGTTTGCGTTGTACCGACAGCTGCAGGACACTGCATTATTTATCAAAACGGACTAGACGGTGTCTTTGCAGCAAGGACTTAATTTGCCTAATTAGATGGCATTCTTTGCAATGTGACTATTGCATATGCACGTATTGCAATTTTGATGTGGTAACAATACACTGTTTAGCCATCAGTAGCTACATTTAAGAACAATAAGGCCACGTAACAAGGTCTAATTTACACCGCATTTTTGGACTGCAAGGAAGAAGACCTTGTTCATCATTCACTACAGACGCGCTACCCAGTTCCACACTTCTTCCATCTCACAGGAGCTCCTTTGTTTTTGTTTATTATTTGGCTGAAATGGTGTGTGCGAGGGATTAATGAGAACAGGACCGAGGACACGCCGTACAGTAAATACAGACAATACACCAAAACAAACATCCAGTTTGCTTTTCTTGCACATGAAGTGCGAACAGTCTGATGCAGCACAGGGGGACCCACACGGACCTGCCGATGTGGCAAGCCTTTACAACAGTGGTTTCTGAAAATAAAGGCAAGTGAGCAAACTTAAAAATAGTTGGGAAAAAAATCGTAGTGGGTGACTTGCAGGAAGTTGAGGCCTGAGAGACATTACGTATAGAGGAAATGGTGCCAGGGAGGCACTTCCAGCTGTTTTTCAAAAAACTAGAACACCAAGGTCATGAACCTTCCAGCTGCATGGATACAGTTAATAAAGCAGTAAACAGCGGATTGACAGACATAAGGACAGATGGACATCAACAGGTCCATCTTCCTTTTCCAGCTGTTGTCAGAGCAGGAGTGGCCCCAAGGCACAATGATTAACGCCGCTGTCAAATGCTAAAGCAACCAGATGGTAAAGATAGAAGATAGAGGAAGACAAAGGCAAAGTCCTCTCTCTCCATCTCTAACTAGTAGTATACAAAGAAAGGCATGACATTTTTCAGAAACATCTTGCCTATAGTCATGGAGTACCTGTAAATCATATCTAATGTAGCCTTTCCTTCAGAAACATAAAAACAGCAGCATAACACAATTATACAATAGGAAGCATTTTACAACAGTACTATCTTTGCGCTCCCAACCCATAAATGCAGACTAAAAGGTGGAAGGATACTCAAGGCCGTCTGGGGAAAAAAATAAATGTCAATCATCAGCTCTAAGAGCCAAAAAGCCTGCCACCAGAAGAACAATGTAATCATTACAAATCGGTCCTTCCTTGAATGTATTTTTGTCCTCTGATCCTTGAACAGAAATCTATCAAAGAACGAGAAAATTTGTCAAACAGGACATTGTTTACTGTCAACTAAAATTCCATTAGATGGAATTAGAAGCCGCCGCCTTTCCTCACACGTGAGAGCTGTAGGGACCGTAAGGCGAGGCTGATCCCCTTAGCCTCCTGTCCGCAACATTACTGACAAAAAATTGAACTGGCAGGAGCAGGCATTAAAGCACTTGCACACATATTGACTCAAAATCATATGCTTGATCCTTTCACAAGGCATTGAGCATCTCACATATCAAAGGACTCCCTCAAACACTCAATAGCATCCCTTTCAGCTTGCTACATGAAAGAGAACACTGTGGTGTCTCATAATATGCTGTTTTCCCCATTCACAGAGCCAAACTTCAAAGCGGGCTAAATCAAGTTGGAAACCTTTCACTGTCCCCTTGGCTTGGTGGTTGCTGGTAGTCTTCAGTAAGAAATTATCAGGAGGTGGCAGGGTCGTTCATAATTTGGCACAGTAAACGCCTTACCAGATTTGCTCTTTCTAGATCTGCCACTTTGCACACTCCCTGGGGGCGTCTCTGATTTGCAGAGAGTGAAAGAGAGAGCGTTAACATTTATTTCAAACATCTGGCCAAGTCCCTATTACCATGGGAAAATGTCTAAGGACACGTCTGCGTTATCCCTGCTTCAGGGCCGGTACTTGTCTCATCTGGACTTCAACTATGGTTTAGCAGCCACGTGAAACTCTTAAAGTAGTGCTTCCCATTTGTGGGGAATTACGTTTGCCGTCTATTCCCCGCCTTTTAGTGAGAGATGGACCTGAGGCTGTTTTGCCTTCAATGCCAGGCAGTCCTCTCTACACTTGAACAAAGTGGGCAGAACCAAGTAAAGGCAGTCAATTGAATAAGGCTAGCAGAGGGGGTTTGAGAGTGAAACAACCTAAACAGACTCACACTGTTGGGTCTGTTGTTTTCTCTCACCAAAAAGGAAGTGAGTGCTGCCATATTAGGAACGACAAACTTGGTTTGTCAAAAGCATTGATATGGGAGGATGAAGGCTTACATTCAACAACATTTCCGGGAACCAGAGAAAAGGTCCCGGTGAAGAGAACATGTATTCATTCTAAATACATGGATCAAGGTCAGTACCACACCTTGACTAAAGGAAAATACAGGTACACTTAAAGATTTAGTACAGTGACAAACTCACAATGCACAGATCTTTTTTAAAAAGGTTTAAATTGATGCACCAGAACAAGATCCTTCTTCCTTATCAAAACCTGCCACCTAAATTACCCACAATGCAACTTGACCGCTGATAGTGTGGTCAGCGAGTCAGGCTTCGAGCCACTAGCCTCAAGCAGAGATAAGGAGCTTGCTACAGGAGGTCTGGTAAGCTCACTTCTTTCCAACTCCACACTCAAATCTTTCCATTTTAAATGTCTTGTCATCATTTGAGGCAATTCAAGCACTCTTATGATGTGTTAGGACTAAATGTGAGGTGAATTTTAGAGGTGGCGCATTTGCATATAAAGTCAATGCAAAGACTTAAGTGAAAAATGTATCGGAGTATGCAGATGAGAGGAAATAGGCGATAGACTGGAGCAAAGTAGCAACAAGAGCTGGACTTCCTGGGGGCTGTACAACGAAGCAGGATTCGAGGTTAGCAATGTATCTTCAGGGTTCACCCTGGGTTTTCAGTCCTACGATGGTGGTTCACTTCTTACTGTACACCTACATCGCCATGGGAATTTATGCTACGCGGCTAACCTGCTCGGAGGCAGGTTCTGTTTGAGAAAGGGCTGGACGATGTGGCCAAAAATGTTATCACGATAAAAAAGTTAATATCTTTGGATATAGATAATTATCACGATAAGTATCAAATTGTTAGTTTAAAGGCTGATTTTTGCTCTTGAGTTAGTTAGTTGAAGAAACCTGAAGGTTAATTGTGGTTTAAACTCTTCTTTATGGGCAACACTTGAGGCCAAACACTGGATCACTTCACAAATCTGAGGCAGAACATTCAAAACAATAATGATAAAATCTTTGTCAACAAATATGCATGAGTAAACATAAGTTAAAAAAAAAACACAAGTAAAAGGTTTTTTCAGTCCTTTTTCCTCAACAAAATAAACATCTTAATAAAAAATACTTCCTAATTCGTGTATGTTTCAAGTGAAACAATCAACATTTATTGAATATATATTGAACATTTGTTATATTGTTATTGAAAAAAAAAAAAACGCGATAATTATTGTTTAAGATAAATAAAAGCACCGCCTACTGACCAATCAGTTCTCTTGGAAAATAACATCACTATCCACAGAAGATCCCGCAGACTGTTTTATGTTTATGTATGCTGTGGGTGATGTCATCCTACAACAGAGATTGATAAAATAGTCATACGTCATAAGAATATATCTATAGTGAGGTCTGCTCGTGATATTATAAACCTGTTAACTTAAGCATTCACACAGTTTGTGATTTTTCTGTCTTACCTGCATGTGGCAGCAGCAGTTATGTGCTTAAGTTCTATTTGTCTAATATTAAATATAGTTTGCTCTTCATTTGTAACATATTCTGCTGCCAGTAAGCTTGTCATTGTTTGTGATTGGTTATCTACTGCAAACATTGCCATTTTATGTGAACGCTCCTGGCTGGATTGTGAAAACCTGGGTTTAATTTACTGAGTTAATAACCAGCATCATGTGACTGCTAGCGTGATTGCGATTGTTAGGGTTAGTAAACGCCATGTAATGAAAAGATATCCTCTGTATGCTGAACTTGTTTTGTAATACAGGCCCTTGGTGTGAGATCTGTCAGAGGTTAGTTTTGGATACCGATTCTGACAGTTGCAGTGATCCGTGTAGTGTCTTTCCATCATTTATTTTTGTGTTTCACAATGACAGGAGACAGATAAACAACAGTAGACAGTCATACCAAATGAAAGCCACTCATATGTTCCCATAATTTACTAAATGGTTCTGTTTTTAGAAAGTGCTGCGCAGTTGGCATATTTCCCCCATTGTGTTACAGTGCATTAAAGATTGAATGAAAAGCACTCAAGGCAGCAAATTAGGATTAGAGAAAAAAAGCAGTTGGCCAAGCAAACCACTAGAGAACTGAACCGGTGCCAACCCACCCACCCACACACACAC
>JAPMOB010248074.1:0-16528 GCA_029875015.1 Lepomis gibbosus
CACACACACACACACACATACACACACACACACACACACACACACACACACACACACACACACACACACACACACACACAGTGGGCCAAGTACAGGAAGCCCACATGGGAAGGGAGACTGACAAAAGAGTACTAAAAAAAGAATCTAGTAAGTCACACTGTTGATTTACCAATTATGGACAATGAAGGGCTTTTAAATAATTCTCTATTATTTAGTAATAATAACTGAGTTAACCTGTAATTTCTGCTTTCTTAACAGTGGTAAATAATTGCCTTGTTATTACAGTAATAAATCAAATTTCAAACTCTTGTTTTAGTACTTACATAAGTAAAACAAGTAAATGTATATACTTAAACAAGATGAAACTGACATTTTAAACAACTATGTTTGAGATTAGATAACAGGTTTTGTTTTGATTTGCATCATACTGTTGACTATGCGTGCATTCCTGAAGATCAGCACACACATAAAAGTAAAATTAGCATCACATTGTGTTCTCTTTTAGTATATCTTCACACCATTCTGAAGAATCACACAGCTCATGCTTGTGATGGAGACATGCTCATCATCGAGTGTCCATCCAGGACATCTGTGACGGTTCTGTCAGCTTTCTATGGACGACGTGTTCCTAATCAGCATTTATGCCCCTCCGCAAACACAAACACAACTGTGGAGGAGGATAAAGAATGCACTTCCCCAGTTGCGATGGAGGTACATGAAGCTACAGTGAGATGAATGTGAAACCAGTGTATTAGTGTTTTAGTAAAGCACCCTTCCTTCCTAAAATGCTTACATGACTCACACAGCAGTAGTCAACATGTTTTCTCTGCCTTGCAGAAAGTGCTGTCAGAGTGTCAGGATCACCAGTCCTGTCATATCCCTGTTTTCAGTCCAGTGTTTGGGCAGGACCCCTGTCCTCTCACCAGCAAGTACCTTCTAGTCTTCTATAAGTGCAGGCCTGGTATGGTCCTAAATTTATTGTGTAGACACTTAAAAAGTAGTCTGGCAAAAAAAATTCTACCTCAGGGTCATCTTACTAGCTTTCTGCCCGGGCTTTCAACCATTTCACACATCAGCAGACGCAGTTTGCTCAGTTGTCATGGAGATCTGTTGACAAGCAAGTTCACTGGGTGTTACAATTCCATTCATGGCACTTTTGGGACTTCTCTTTCTTGTTGACTCACAAGTTTAAAATAACACAACAACAACAACAACAACAACAACAACAACAACAACAAATGTATCCTTATGAAATCTGAGCCAAATTCATCCGCTATTGGAGGAAGTGTTATATGGTTGAAAGCTCTTGGTATAGGCTAATGAATGGACCGTGAGTGGAGTTTAGACAAACAACTTATTCACAAACTTTGGCAAGTTTTTTAGAAGAATAATTGCCATAGTTTTATTGAATGCATCTTTTTCTATCTTTCAGGAAGCCACTGGTTTTTGATCATTTAACTATGAAAATCAACTTGTAGGGACTTGAAACCTGATTGAGATATAGGCGATCAATCACTGTTAACTGATTTTGAAAGCATGCACTGCATACCACTTTGTGATATACACACAAAACACACAACAATAACATCAATTTGACTTCTTTTATTCCAAAATTACTCATCAAAGAAGTATATAAACATAATGTAGAAACATAATGCAACTGCATTAATGAAGTAAATTAACAGAAGGGAGCAAATACAAAACAATAAAGAAAACACTGGTAAATATTCAAGTATTATTTTAACAGACTTTAATTTTATATTTTTTTGTTGAGCTTGGATTAAACCCTTAGTATCGTTTAAATAATCTGTTTTTCTTGAAAGAGTTTATGTTGAAAGTCATCACCTTCATCTCCAAACATCAAACACAAAGCACATGATCTTGAAACATAGTCAAGTAAATATCTCTTCTTTGAAAAATGCAGTGTATAGACACCACAGTTACATTTGGACACAGTCACATTTGGACAGATTTGTTCTGCACAGCAGTTACATTGTAACAAATGTAACTGCAGAAAATGTAGCTGTCCAAATGTAGCTTATCAATTATTGTTTATTTTAAAAACAATAATCAGTAATAAAAGTAGATGATCTCCACTGTTACGGATTCACCCACTTGATGTCACTTTATTTGCAGACACAAATGAAACCACTGGCTTGAAGGAAGATCATAAAATATTTTATTCATAGTGATGAGCTCAACATGAACAAACTAGATGTTCATCAAAATACTCCTTTCTGTAATTACGTGTGTGTGCATCTTATCTGTTTTTCAGAGCACCACAGCACGAGGCTGGTGTGTGAAAATGAGCGTCTGAGGCTGATGTGTAAAAATGAGACTGTCATCGCCATCTACTCGGCTACATTTGGGCACCTGCTGCATGGCAGTCCCTATTGTCCTCAGGAACCTGGATCACATACTGACATGGGTCTGAAACAGGGTGCTCAAGTGTCAACAAACTTCAGTTGTATAGACACAGTGGAGATTATTTGATGCACTCTATTTATACACATTAATAAAACATTAGTTGAATTATGCACAGAAATGATCTGTTCACTGGCACATCTTCAGTGAGACTGTTTAAGCGCAACTGTATTGTTGACACCAGAGCACAATGGTACAAAATTAAACTGACTGCAGTTATTCATTTTACTAAGCTTATTGAATTTCTTCCAGAGTGTTTGTCACCTTCAGCTCTGAGGAAGGTGTCACGCAGGTGTCATGGCAGAGCGAACTGCTCAGTACTGGCTGATACTCAAACCTTTGGGGACCCCTGCTTTCCTGGCACCAGGAAACACCTGCGAGTGTCCTTCACTTGTGGTATGTGACAAACCGGAAGTTACTGCTTGTGACTGACATGGTTTGCTGCATCATGTAAAAATCTCTCATTTTCTCTTCAGTGCCTCGGTATCTTCTGGAAGATGTGGGTCGAGGGTCAACAGATCCTTTCATGATCTCAGACTACACACACGGTGAGAGTAAGATTGAAAATTATCAGGTTTTGTTGCATGCAGCAGTCTTTGACTGGCGTCTGAGCCCAGACCCCTCTTCACCTGCAGGTGGATGGTACACTGGCCCCACCTACAGGCCTCAAAACGTGCTCTTAACCAACTCTCTGGAGATCATTGAAAAAATATTGGGTATGTGCACTGGTGCCTGTAGACCTCAGGCTAGGGTTGCATGTAAATGTAATATCGTTGTGATTACATCATTTTTAATGGACCATAAAGGTGTTTTAGCATGTTTTAGTTGCACAAAATTGACATTAACGCAGTGGAAGAATGGGCTTCAGAAGTAATACATAGAAAAATTGATGGGAGACATTTGAATGCTGAATCACATTGCATTTAAAGAACGTTGTAGCTGCCCGTCCAAGCCTATTTGTGCTCATTCTGTATAAACTGAGCATATTAAAAAATATAATAATGGCTCCCCTCCATTTTTCTATGTAGTGATGCAGAATTTGCATAAATACTTTGCACTACTGCTGACTATTTTCCAAAGAATGTCATAGTTTTTTTTCTCATTTTCAGCCAGCCATTCGTTCACTTTCCATTTCATTACAGTATATTAAAATCAACTTGCACCAGTGATCAAATACCTACCGTAAACTTCAATAAAAAAGTCCCACTTAGATGCCTGTCCCTTTACTGGCTTGTATGGCTACCCATTTTGACAAATAAATGCAGGTCTCAATTAGAAGCCTGGTCTGATTTTTATAGAAGTTCTCTGGATGTATAAAACCTCTTGAAGCCAACCAGGTCACCTGCTTGAGCTAAGCTGCTTAGATCGAGCATACGAACATAAATGATTAAACTTTCATCAATGTGGACATGCTACACATCGTTAGATCAGTTTGATTCTCCACAATGAAATTGTTCAGATCATTTCACGGAAACAATGAGCACTAAAGTCCTTTAGATTTACCGGCATGGTAAAATAATTAAACGCCTGTCCCTTAAAGACTCCTGTCCCAAATATAGGCATATATATAGGTGAGTTCAGTGAATTAATTAAAGTTTATGGTATTGTAATTCAGTTTAAAACCTCTGCAAGTAGATTTTATCATGTAGTATTGACAGGAAACAGTGTTATTGACTGCTTGGGAAGTTAAAAGCGCATTAAACAATGTAAAAAAATGTAAATTATCAACAGTAATGCAAAGTGTAAGCAAGTAAATTGGTTGACGCATGTCATAACACCAGTAGTGTCCTTAAAGAGATAATTTAGTGCAGAAGGCCAGGATGTTAACTAGTCAGACAACTGTGAATCTGCTGTATCTTATGCAAGCACATTCTTTCAGGTCTCCCGGAGCGAGTGGCTCTGTACTTTGTGTCTGGCATCTGTGCTGGTCTGGTTTTCCTGCTCTGCCTGTTTGGTCTGCGCTCCACACTAGTGAGGGATGTTAAAGATCTGGTTTCTGAGCTGAATGATGAGCTCAAAGCGTCTCGCAAACAGCGCAAGAAGCTCATGGAGGACCTCTTCGACGATGACATCTCAGACACGTCGTCCTTCTGTCGCCTCACACAATCCTACCGCACAACGGACATCTTCAGTCCTTCCACTTTGACAGTAGAGATGGTTGAACGAGAGGTTGAACAGACGAGAGATTTGCCCAACGGAGACATTTGGCCACATCGAGACTCCAGCCCTTATGCCATTCACAAAATGAAAACCTACAACAATTGAGAGAAGTCACCTGGATGAGTGAAACTACTCCTTCTGTTAAGCATCCTTATGTTGTGGACTGAAATCACATACAGACATTTATTTTACTTTCAAAACAATTTGACTGTGTCTCCGTATTTTCAGTATTCAGATAATTTATTTAAGTAAAAGTAGCAATTCCACACAGTAAAAATACACTTTTACAGTTTATTTGTTTAGCACATTTCATACACAAAGGCAAGTGCTTTACATAAAGTATAAAAATGCATAAGAAATACATAAACGAGAAAACAGGAATATTAATAAAAGAAAGACTAAATATAATGATACAAAGACAACAGTATTAATACAGTAGATTAAAATGTAATTACATTATATGTCTTTAAAACGACCTTGGGAAAGGCACTGGTAAATAGAAATGTTTACCTAAGTAACACAAACATGCATGTATATATATATGTGTGTGTGTGTGTGTGTGTGTGTGTTTTTGGATTAACATTTCTGCTGCATTAATATTCTTGTTGCATTTTACACGATTTTCACTGGACAGGAGGAGGGGTATGAAACATTTAAATCTGAAAAGTAATGCTAGTAAAACTGTCAAATGTAGTGCAGTAAAAAGTACAATATATGCCACTGAGATGTAGTGGAGTAGAAGGATAAAGTGTTAACGAACTAGATTAATTACAATCATTATTAACATTAACATCAGATGACTTGTTCTCTAAATAAATGTCATAAAATAACAGTGAGGACAAAGATTTGACCTCAGTCATTAGCAAATATTCTGCCTACGTTTGTTTTGGTTCTAGGATCATGTAAAAATGTTGAAACAACTTTACACTGTGCATTACAAAGTAAGTCATTCTAAATAATAAAGATTGTTTTAGTGCAGTGAGCTGCCTTTTTACAGTGATGCCTCTGTTTAATGTTGCAACAGGGGATGTAATTCAGGGTAAATCTGTCAGATACCGACCGCAGCTCGTAATTTTTTCTGACTTTTCTCAAATGTAATTTTTTTCTTAGTCAAATGCTGGATACTTTTATGGCTTCTGGCCTCTAGAAATCCTACAAATTAAACAATCTGGAAAGGAAGAATAACTGTTTAGTATGACTGATCATAACTCATCTGCATCACAGGGCACATACCTGTGAGGAGGGATCACAAGTGGACATTGCTTCATTTTAAGGGGTCATATGCCAGAAAGGTTGGCTGTTGTGAAGAAGACACTGGTATTTTGAAGAAGACGCATCCTTTAATTCAGTATATGTTTGATATTAAGATTATTAACAAGTCTGTATCTGAAAATTGAACACACATTCATGGCAGTTTTAAATGGGTGGAAGACGTATGCAGATGTTTTGCTTAGTAACAATACCAAACTGTGAAAATACTCTTACAAATAAAAGTCTTGCATTCAAAATTCTACTTGAGTAAAAGCAATACCAGCTCAAAAAGTACTCACTATGCAGTTATTCAGTTATGGAGTCAAGGTCCTTTGTTAAATGTAATGAATACAAGATTAGAATTTTTACACACAAGTTATTACAAGATTAAAAAAAATATTTAGTAAGTGTAAAATCAAAGTAACTATAGCAGTTTAGTAAATGTAGTAAGTAAAAAGTACAGTGTTTCCCCCTGAATTGTAAATTGTAAGTTTAATGTAAATAATTATGAATTTACCATTTTCTTTTATGTTTTGTACTTTACTGCTCAGAAAGTCTGGTACACACTGTGGCAGAAAGTGGCGTTATGTGCCTCATGGTTGTTGCCAACTGAAGAAGAAGAATGGACAAGAAACAGCTATTTCAATAAGTAAAGCAGAAGCTAAGGCAGCAATCTGGTTGAACATTAATAAAATGTGTCAGGTACATTGGGATGCAGAGGAGATAGAGGGTCACTCGAAGATAATGAAGGGAGGACACCATTGTAACTAGGCTAAGTATTGGGCAATGTGGGTTTAATAAGTATTTACATATTATGGGTAAACACATATCAGGGAGGTGTGAATGTTGTGATAGTAGGCTACTGAGTCTGTGAAACATGGTTTTTGAGTGTCAGAAATATGAGCAGGAAAGGAAAAAGATGAAAGAGGACATAGGGTTTCAAGGGAATTCACTTGGGGACTTACTGACAAATTCATTAAATGAGATTATTGTACTTTTATTTAGGTCCTTAAAGGTCACGGGACTGACAGAAAGGATACAATCTATTTTGGTTTTATTATTGTTTTTTTTTGTTGTTGCTGTTTTTCCTTTGTTTTTGTTTTTTTAAATCTTCGGCCCATTCTCCAGTACAGTAGATGGCGGTAATGTACCATGTAAGTTGGATGCCGGCCGCCGTAAAGCAACAATGAAGAAGAAGAAGAAACAGAACGGACAACTAACTAAGCAGGGAGCGGGTCTGGAGAAGGTGGGACCGCTGCAAACTCTCCCTCCACTGTAGCGTAACTAGCGACACAACCAACTAACTGCCAGTTATGTAGTTCGAGCACCTTTTCCCTGAACAGAAGAGAAGTAGATATTTATAAGTGTTTTTAACATAATGCCGCGCACTTCCCGGGATATACGGATTACTTATCGGCTCTGTTGAACATTTGTGACCCAGCTGCAACAACAACATCTGGCTAACTAGCGGTTAGCATTAGCAACAAACCGTTGAACAGCTGTCACCCGGAAGGCCGCCGCCGCACCGGGTTGGGATTTAACTTTCTCTGTCCGTGTATGGACTGAACCAACGCCAAGCCGCTAGCCAATGATAAATCGCTCTTTTTTCTGTATCGGTAAGAATGGAGTCCTCTTTGGGGATATGCGACGAGGAGTGCTTGGCAATATCCTTTTTGTTACAATTAAGTTACAACCTTTTTGTGTTTGTACTGCCCTGTTTGCTTTAGCTCGTTGGCTAACGTTAGCTTTATCATTTCCCCAACCGGGTAGCTAAGCAGCTAATGTCAGTTAACACTAGCAAGTCGGCTAACGTTAACTTGTAACTGTAGTTAAGGAGCTAGCTGGTTAACTCTGTTATTTACCTGGTTCTTTTATCGCCACAGTTTCCTTTTAATTCAGCTCACTGGCGTTGCTATCCATTCCAAATATGACAAGTCTCATGTAATTAAATAAACCCTCTTGTTTTTTTAACATAAAAAGGCATGATTTCATTTACATTTGTTGCCACTAACCAACTCAACTGCTGAACTGCTTTCTCTATTTTTCCAGTGCCTTATGCCATTTGTCACATTAATTTTCTTGCTCATTTTCTATAAGCATGGCTTCTAACAGAGATCACTACTTCTAAGTACTAACCATGCCCATATTAAAATGAAAGTGAGTCCCTGTCTGAGGTTAGTTATTAACAACTCATGCTTGTGATGTCCTAGCTCCTTTCTCATCTTCAGTCAAAATAATTCCTTGATTGTGATGCTCACACTGTGAAAGGTCAGGAGCTGAGGGCTGGCCAGAAGGAGCCCAGACTACTGTCACTAATTGAGCGCAGTGGAGAGTTTATGTAAGTATCAGAGAAACTGATGACTGAAAACGAGTGTGTGTTAGTGGTTAAGCAAGTGAGATGTCAGAGGTTATGTTTGAGCGTTGAAGCAGCTCTAATATTTCAATTGATAGATATTCTGATAAAATAAAAGTTTTTGTCAGCTTTTCTGTGTTTGAAGGTAGATACTTGCTGTGGTATAGCTGAGGTGGCCATGTCCTGTGGGCAGGTCTAAAATTCTGTTGCCTTTGACTGAGGAGCAGTGCGTCTTTTTAGGACAAGTATGGCTCTTTAACATGCAAAATGAACTTGTATCAAGACGATTCAAAATGTAACCCATCCATCGTCAACCGCTTATCCTGCGTACAGGGTCACGGGAGCCTATCCCAGCTGACACTGGGCAAAAGGCAGGGTACACCCTGGACAGGTCGCCAGTCCATCGCAGGGCTCACATTCACACCTAAGGACAATTTAGGGACACCAGTTAACCTAGCCTAGCCTCTTTGGATGGTGGGAGGAAGCCGGATCACCCGGAGAGAACAGGGAGAACATGCATACCGGGGTTTGAACCCACAACCTTCTTGCTGTGAGGCGACAGTGCTAACCAATGCACTACCGCGCTGCCTGTCAAAATGCAACCCATTGGATGAAAAGATGTGTACCATGATAGTGTCACACTAACCGACAGGATGATTTAGATTCTACAGTTTAGTTATTGTGGTTATCTTGTCTTATTTAATGAACAGATTTGATTGCAAATTACATTACATAAGCACTAAACTAAGGATCAAACAAGTCAGGAGTAGCCAAGACCACACCCAGCATACCTGATGTAATACTCACAAAAATGTCCAGTGTCAGGTGTCATGCAGCCAGGCTGAAATAAGAAAGTCTGCCAGGGGCAGTGCTGCCCATGGACCTCTAGTGATTTGTTTCAGTGTTAAATTAACAGGCCTTTAACCCAGGACTTGGCAGCTTCAGCGTTTGTGTTGTGAAAGGGGATGTTGTAGTTGACGTCAGTGTTAAACCATCAGTGTTGTTTATGTTTGTAGACTGTTGTGGCATGCACTAGCGTGAGGGACAAACCATTTAGCAGCCAGCTCACCGTCCGTTATCCAGCATTCCTCCACTTAGTCCTGGACTGTAATGAGACTCACATGGGCACACAAGCTCCATCCTCAACTGACTGTGTTAAAACCACACATGCTAAACTCCACTCTTGACAGGGAGAAAATGGTGAAGTCATGGAGACCAGGAGCAGTCAGGCTTGTAGTTGGTGCTGTACAGATATTATATCATGTTATAATAATTGTATAATTGTATGGCACAGTGCCTTGTTATCACAGGCAATAAATGGCAGGAGAAGCACATTGCAATGCAACACCCTAACAGTAAATACCAATCTGTAGGCTGTATATTAGTGTGGTTAATTAAACATCTTATTAAGCATTTTATAGTTCTTGCTGGTGAGGATGTATTTCCGACCACCTGTCATCTTTGCCATTGCAGTTTTACATTTATTAGGGCCTGAACACGCACCGTTCGAGGTCCCTATTGAAACTGAATGGATTATTTTTATTTTTTTATTCTCTCTGCAAAGTAACCTCAATCTTGGGGGCCTAAACATACTCAAAAAATCACCAAACTTTGCAAATAATTCAGACGTGGCGAAAAACTTATGCGTTTCGCGCATGGCGCGCTAGCGCCCCCTTACAGAGCAGCCCCCGGTTGTCGCTATCTAAACCCATTGCTAAAAGTTGTACAAACAGTGAGTTTGTGGAATGGCTTGGCGTCCAAAAATTGATGATTTGCTTTGAAAGAGGAAGTTCTTTAGTGTACGCTCACATCTCCTCCAAACTTTACGTGCTTGATAACAGTCCCGCCCTGAACACATCTACATGCCAATATTTAGTTATAGTCATAGCACCAAGTGCTATGTAGCGCCGAAGTGGACACAGGAAAGATGATTAACACGTTTGTACAGCGTTCGAAGGGCATGGCAAATTCACAGCCGCACCGGCAGAGCTCCAGAATCTGAAACGCACCCGCTTCACACCTCGACGCGCTACACGTGCGAGGGCCCGCCCATCGCTGCTTGCCGCTTTAATTGTTGTTCTGTTTGACACAGTTCAGACTTTTGCAGTCTTTGCTACTGATGCACCAATATCAGTTTGAAGCTATAATAGAGAACAACTAGGTCAAAGTCATTTTTAAAGGTGACATAAAGAGCTTTACATCTGTTCAAAGAGGACAGATATTAACACCATAGCCTCAAAAATAAACACCAAATTGAAGCATTATGTCTGACTATCTCAATTAAAACGATTCACCACAACATTTGTGTTTAATTCAGGGCTGCTGTATTGTAAGGTGTTTCTGTTATTTCGGATATGGCCAGCCACTTCAGCTGTTGATTGTCATGTAGCTTACGGCATCAGAGGGCCTCTTGCTGATTCAGGAAACTGCGGGTTCCTCTGACACATGTAGTCCAGAAGGGCTGAATCATTTTCCTCTCTTCAACAGTAATCAGACTTATTGTGAAGTGGAGAGGAAGCATGGGCAGGGTCCATTGTGTTGCTTTGACCCTGGCTCTTAGTCAGCATTAGGAGAGTGAAATATGACCTCGCCTACATTAAACCATATCAGAGATTTGGAGCAGCTTAGATTGACTATGGTTTTAATGACCAAAAGTTTAGTTCCTCTCAAAGTTCTCCAGGTTGCTACAACTAAGCTTGACCGAAGTGGAGTGATTGTTAGTTAATTTTGGGATATTATTTGTTTGTTTTTTAACTAAAGCTACTAGACTGAAAATTAGACTAAAGGGGATGTTTGCATGTGTGCATGTGTATATCAGATTGTTGTAAATCTTAAATTCACATTTTAATCACTTAATTTGAATTAATCCTAATAATATTACACTTACCCATACTGCATCTCAAATGTTGAGTTATTCTAATATTTTCATAGTGAATGATATGCATGAACCACCTTTTTTATAACTGCTAGAGAATGGCTGTAATGAGGGAAAAAGAAGTTACTGCAGCTTTTCTGTAAATGCATTGTGTTGATTTAATTGATAATCTTAAATGATATTGAAACATCACAGAGTTGATTTTAAATGTGCTGTTCTCATGCAGATTGGGTGTTTTGGCCACACCTGATGTTGTTGTGTCTCGTCCAGTGGCTCAGCTGTCTATACCCATCAATGGTCATTTTGAAATAGTGCGAGGTATGTGAGTTTTTTGTCAGTATTAACTGTTTTGGGAATGCTAACTGAAATAAAATGTTGAGGATATTTTACGTCGTCCACTGCTACTAGGGCTGGGCAATAGAACAATAATGATAATTATAACGATATAATGTTCCTCAATAACAATATAACTTAAATTTTCAATAAATTTTTGATTTAATTAACAAAGAAGTTATCACTTAATTTTTCTTAGAAGACCTTGTAGAGGAAAAGGGACTAAAAAAGATTTTACTTAATTTTATGCATGCATATTTGTTGAAAAAAGATTTTATCATAGTTGTTTTGACTGTTCTACCTCAGATTTGTGAAGTAATCCACTGGCAAGTGTTTGTCATTTTCTGATCATAAAGAATAGTTTAAAACCATAATTAACCATCTGGTTTCTTCAACTTTCACTCCGGGGCAAACATCTGCCTTAAAACTCGAAAGAAATAATCATTTCACATTTATTTAGATAATTATAGCTTTCAAATCATACAATTGACATTTTTATTGTGATAACATTTTTGGCCATATTGCCCAGATCTTACTGCTACAAACTATTCTTAATTTGTTTATATTCTTCTTTAAGATGCTTTGGATTCCTGTGCAATAATCCTCACATTCTTTAACCCACCATGCATAGTAGTGTTACTGTTTACTCAGGGTCACGTCACAGTATTGTAAAAGTGAAAGTCCAGGGAGCATTTCCTTTGTACTTGGAAGACAAAATTTAAAAATCAACACACGACAACTCAAGGCTGTTGAAACAATTTATATCACAACTGGTTTACTGCCACAACAGACCTTTGAACTGCATGGGCACCGTTTAAGCTTTCTTTTCTCTTTCATTTCAGAGGCTGAAGAGGCTCTACTTATTAACTTATCAGTGGATTGTAAGTACTTTTTAAAATCTCTTTTCAGGTACTAATTCATTTTTCTCCTTTTGTTTCCAGAAATTATGCAGGAAATATTTTGTTTTGGTCCTTAAAGCAAGCCTGGAAAGAATGATTTTATTGTGGAAACAAAAGAAAGCTAAAGCATGGCAGTTATTGCAACACAGCCCTGCTACATTTTTAGAGAATGCCTTCAGCCAAATGTCTACATCCTTTATTTAGCAGCAGACACTGATCATGAGTTACCAAGGATCCCTGAAAGAATGCTGAATTGTCTCACTACTAAATCACTATGCTTTGTTTTCTAGACAGTCTGAATTTCTAATGTGTTTGCAAAGTTCCAAGGTGTCCAGCATGTGTGTAAGTGTGTGTTTTCTGTTCCCCCTCTGAAGCCAGTGTTAGAATACGAATCAAAGGAGAAAAAGCCCCAGAGCTGCTGTTGGAACTTCAGGATGATGAGCGTACTCAGACTTTCATCACCCAGGTGAAGAGTGCTCAGCAGCAAGGTAAGACTCCGCTGTCTACCATTAGCCTGAAGCAGATGGATGATTAATTATTTAATCACTCATTTAACATTTATTCACCGAAGGTGGATTACACCACTCGCTGATTTCCTGTGTATTTTTGCCACCCACACACTGGTGGAAAGACTCAGATCCAGTTTTAAAGGTGCCAGAAAGGACTAAAGCTTACGTCATTACACTTTCATTCTTACATTTGTTTTAGCCATGTCACTACTACTGATACTGAGTAAACCTCTATACCTTTTTTGAACCCCAAAATTACGAACAATCAATGGCAGTGTGTCAAGAGCAATTATATTTAGTTAAGTAAAAGAAATTTAGAAATATGATACATTTGGCAAGGATTTTCCTTTTTTGTCTGTGCTACCTATTATTTTTTAGGCATATTTTAAAAAATCTATTTATGTATTCATTGTATTCAAGATATTCTGTTGACCTTAAAAGCTATTGCATTGGCAAGTAGTCAGCTGGAATATGACTTATCTGCAGTGTAAAAGATGCCACTCCTTGAAATTAGGATCATATATTGTATATTGAGAAGAGTGGTGAGTGTTCAGTTTATTTCATTGACTCGTATTTCTTGTGCTCAACTGTCTGTGGTTTATCAAACCAATATATTTGTATTGGTTTACTATGCATTCACTATGCATTCTATTCTTCATTCATTCTTTCTATTATTTTTATCATTGCTCCAGCCAAGGCAACTTTTTGTCTAAACAGTGAGATGATTTTGTTAAAAGGAAACTCGGAGGGTCTTCAATGACCTAATCCTCACAGGTGGCTTTACAGGGAAGATGTGTGAAATATTATATTTTAGCTTTGCAGACATTCTTAATTATAGCCAACCTGTTAGCTGTTGTTAGCGGACATTTTGTTCAGACAGGTGCAATTTAGTAGATCTTTGAAAATTAGCATTACTGCAAATTATTGGATGGTGATGACATGCTTAAAGTTGTTCTGAATCCTTTGGATGGCATTATAGATTTCATTTGCAAAAAGGCACAGTGATCTTGGAGCACACATGCAGTGAATAAATCACTTTTAAATTAATGAAATGGAACAAGTTATCTTGTACCTCCACAAAACACTGAGCTTTGCAGAGATCACAAAATATAAAGATGTGAAGACATTGATGTTGTATGAAGACTGGTGTGTAATTGTAGGACTCCACAAAGGTTCTTGTGACTATAATTAAAATAAGTGGATCAAGACTGGAAGGGGTTTGCCTCATTGCATTTTTGATGTGTATGCATACTGTGGCTTAAATCCATGTTTTGGTTGTGATCTCACTTTTGCACCAGGACAAACCTGGTCATGCAGTTTTACTGCAACCACTATCATTTGCTTTTACTGACTAGTTAATAATTGTAGCATCAGTAGTACTACAGTGGAACCGTGCGCTCTTCAGTCCTGCAAGTCACTTGGTAGCTTGGTGTGCTCTACTTCCTGCAAAGCCAACATTGATTTTCTGGGTGTTGGCTCATTTTTACGTGTTTGTATTTACACACAGTGAGGTCATTTAAAACAGGATGTGATTTACTTTAAACTAAATGTTTCATAAGGCACATTAGCTTCTGTCTTGAGCAAGCTGTGGCACCTTTATTGTTTATTTTTCATACAGCTTAAGAAAATCCTTGGAAAGCTGCTACTCCTGTTCGAGTAAGGTTGTGTTGAGTCTGTGCTTCCTTTTGACAATACTGTTTTATTTTCTCAGTTGAATCAAAACTCCTGAAACCCAAAGCGATGGAGCCCCTTGCATCAGCAGCCCTGAGAGGCCCAGTTCCCATCCCACCGCAAAGAGCAAACAGGAACGCTAACTCAACCAGTGCACTGCCTCCCAACCTCAACAATAGCATGTCAACAATTCAGACTAACACAGGTAATATACGCGTACACTGTGTTTACATTTGAAAATATCCAATGGCTACATAAATTGTGGCTACTTTGAAAAAAAAGCCCAAAAACACATTTGTTTCAGTTATCCAAATTACTTTCGATTGCTGCTAAATTGAATCCTCTGTTTTTGAACTTATTGTTTCTGAAGGTCCAGTTCAATCGCTTGCCTCAGACTTTGGCTTTGAGGAGAACTTCAACCACGCTCTCAAAGTGGAGGAAAAGAAGAACCACCAGAATCGCATAGTGGCCTCTAGGGAGCCTCCTCCTGTTCCCCCTTTGCCTCCTCGCAAAGGCTCCTACATTCCATCCAATCCTCTGCCTCCTCCACCAGTCCCTAAAGACAGAAATATGTCCTTTCAGACCAAAGACAACTCCTTTGTTACTAACACCAAACCAGAGTAAGTTAACCGTTGATGACACCATGTCAGATTTACTGAAAACACAAGAAACTGAATTTTCATGACCAGATATTCTTTCTATTACTTTGAGACAGTTTCTATTTTATAACTGCAGTTCAGGAGGCTAAGTATCCCAACGTAGAATATGTGGTGTTAAATAATACCTACTTTCCCCATTGCAGTAGCTTTAGGTCAGGGTTTGAACGTGTGGACAGACCACCGTCTTGGTGCGACAGTCCCACCACCAACACCATGAGACAGTCCATGTTCTCCAGCCAGGCAGGACAAAGAGAATACCTCATCAAACACCGCCTGGGTAAGAAGGAGAAAGAGTATGTGGATCTCCAGACCTTCAGGTGAGAGGAGCTTCTTTGTTCTGTATGTCATTTGATTATAGAAATACAATATTTAAAAAAAACACAGCTACTGCACACAGTAAATACGGCTCTTTTCTTTCTTTAGGTTTTTCACAGGCACGTGGAATGTGAATGGCCAGTCTCCAGACAGCAGCCTTGAGCCGTGGCTCTGTTGTGACCCAGAAGCTCCTGATATTTATGCTCTG
Organism: Lepomis gibbosus; assembly: GCA_029875015.1. Lineage (NCBI taxonomy): Eukaryota > Metazoa > Chordata > Actinopteri > Centrarchiformes > Centrarchidae > Lepomis > Lepomis gibbosus. The sequence goes on from JAPMOB010248074.1 coordinate 15,658, forward strand.
GGGTCAGTAAGAATTTATCATACAGTACTTTTCTGACCAAGAAGTCATATCGTCCTCTACTATTGCTTCACTAACATCCAATATGGTTGCTTGGTTTATGACTGTAGTTTTCAAGAACTGGACCTGAGTACTGAAGCTTTCTTGTACATGGACTCGTCCAAGGAGCAGCTGTGGGTTGAAGCTGTGGAGAGGAGCTTGCACCCAAAAGCCAAGTACAGGAGGGTGAGTAGAGAAAGACCTTCTGAACGATGAAATGCGCAATTGTGCCTCAGGAGGTAGCGCCAGTTGTCCAGTAATCACAGATCCTCCTGTCCACACAAGTGTTCATGGGCAAGAGGCTGAACCACAAACCCTGTCTGTGTGTTGAATGTATGAATGGGCTAATGAGAAGTGAAGCAAATTGGTTAAAAGCACTATATAAATGCAACAATTTCTGATGAATTAATACTGTCTAGAACAGTTGCCATGTCGATGCATTATTAAAGGTACTAACTTGCTTTCTTTTATGAATACAGGTTCGGATCATACGACTAGTTGGGATGATGCTTGTGGTCTATGCCAAAAAGGCACACAAGAATCACATAAAAGAAGTGGCTGCAGAGCATGTGGGGACAGGAATCATGGGAAAAATGGTTTGTTCACACTAAAGTACTTGTTCACACGGTCAGTGTTTTTTAGTTTTAAAGTTGCTGAATCTTACACCAAATATTATTATTTTAGATTACAGTATTTACAGTGTGCTGCCCTTGGCTTCTGTTTGATCTGTTTAATATTAAACATTTTACGTAGATTCCTGCATGCATTTGACAAAATTAAAATAAGGTGCTGTTTAAATGTCCAATGGACAACTTGGCCTTTTTAATATTTACTT
>JAPMOB010248074.1:16583-35898 GCA_029875015.1 Lepomis gibbosus
GCGTGGCAGTGAGGTTTGTTTTCCACAACACTAGCTTCTGCATCGTCAACTCCCATCTCGCAGCACACGTGGAAGACTTTGAGCGCCGCAACCAGGACTATAAAGACATATGCGCCCGCATGACCTTCCACTTACTGGACCACCCCCCTCTCACTATCGTCAAGCACGAGTGAGTTCCTCAGTCATGTTCAGAAGAAGAACGTGGCTCTGAATTAATGTGCAAAGTCTGATTTTACACTCATTGGTTGTGTTTTTTTCATCAGCTTGAGGTTTTGTTTACCACCAGCTGTACCTGAATTCTTGTGTTTTATTCAGTTTTGTTGATTTTACATATACATCATTTATTTCACATTTCCAGCATTCTGCCATACTAGTAAATTCATTTTATACTACAAAGCTCTTATTATGTAAACTTAATCTGTCATTGTCTTTTGAGTAGTTGTACAAACATGAGCTAAAGACTCTTTTAGTGTTTGTGAGGATAATCACTCGTTGATGCCATAACTCTGTTGCATTTAAGCTGTCGCCAACTCCTTTTGTGTTTCAGTGTAGTAATCTGGCTTGGGGATTTAAACTATCGTCTGTGCATGTACGATGCTGGAGATGTCAAACAGTATATTGTTAAGAACGAGCTAAAAAAGCTGCAGGAGGTTGATCAGGTAAGAGACTGTTACCTGACTAAGTGATTATTTCTGAACTTTTTTTAGTATTAGCACAAGTTTTAAAAATAATTGTGATCGTTAATAGGTCCAGAAAAATGCCCCATACAGCTCTTAAGCTGTAATTACTCTAGTCTTTCTGCTCAGTAGCAATTACTTAAATATGCTTGTTCGTATGACTAGAGTGTGACAACGTGACACATCTTTCTTGATAAATAGAGGTTAGGCAAAAATACAAGGGCCATTTCTTTGCAGATACCGTTGTTACACAGGTTGTTTGTAATCTGTCTTTGTGTGATGATAATTAAGATTTCTGTTTTGACTCTTTCACCTAGTAATGTTGCCAATTTTCATTGTGTAGCTTAACATTCAAAGACTGACGAAGAGAGCCTTCACAGACTTTATGGAGGGAGAGATCAACTTTATTCCCACATACAAGTACGACCCCAAAACAGATCGATGGGACTCAAGGTAAAAACAAACGCCTCTCTTGTATCTTTTTTAATCATTGAATATATAAACATACTCCAGCATGCGCTATTATATTACTACTAGGCCTGTACATAACGATAACTTTTCCAATCGATTAATCCAACGATTAAATCCAATCCAATTTTTTCAATTAGTCTATCTAATCTAATGACTATTGTTGCATATGTTAAATCTTACTCCATTCACCTACCAGTTTTTCCAAAATAAATATCAAAAACATGTCTAATCAATAAATCAATATTTTATTCAATCATCCTGATGAAGCACATTAGAATAATGACAATAGTAGCATATCTTAAAATGTATCCAATTTCCACATCACTGATGTGTTGTGATAATAATAATATTAACAGACTTAATGTCTGTTAATATTATTATTTTAACAGACATTATACTTTATACTTTATTATACTTATACTTTAATTAAAACTTTGATGTTTCTGACATGGATTTTTTTCAATATTGAGTAATGCAGTATGATATTCAGATGTATTTCTGCATCAGTGTGAGGCAAAGATAACAACTGAAACGATTCACAGACTGTGCAGACAGTCACAGATTGTCTGTAATGTTTGTTTCTGCTATTTTGTCGCTCTCACATGATCGTTAAATAAACAGAAAATATGAAACGCCCGACCGTTAGATTACACAAGGTGTAAAGTTACGTTACCATGACAGCAGCGGGGTAGAAAGTACTTTTAACATGAAGACAATGAAGAAATAAATTTTAACGGACTATGTGTTTTTGTGCTTATAATGTGCCATGCTTGTTTGGAGACAAAGTAAACACGATTTGCGGTGCTGTCGTCTACACTGGGATACTTTCGCTTCATGTGTTCATGCTGCTTCACATATTCGTGGACAGCAGTTGTGCTGCTGTGAAACTATTTTCAAATCACAGAACTCATGGAGCAGCACGTTGTTGAGTGTCTGTCTAAAATACTCCCAAGCTTTAGATTGTCGAAGGCGCGTTCTTGTAGCTAGAGCTTGTCAATCCCTGCTAATACCGGATGCAGCGAGGCTTCGACACATGTAATGCTAGTTAATGTATGTGTGTAATCAATCACATCGACTACATTGATGAATGGCCCAAGCCCTAACTGCTACTGTCAACTTGTCCCCATGTCAGTTTTTTGGAATACTGATTACATTTTTCTTTTAAGAATGTTTTTTTGGCTTTATAATTGCACCAGCACAGAGTTGGCAGAACTGCATGTGTGTCTGATGTCTGACCCTTAATTTCAACTGTTTCCGGCAGTGGTAAGTGCCGTGTCCCGGCATGGTGTGACAGAATCTTGTGGAGGGGCAACAATGTCAAGCAGCTCAAATACCGAAGCCACATGGAGCTGAAAACTAGTGACCACAAGCCTGTCAGCTCCCTTTTCAATATTGAGGTAAGAAGCTATGTTGTTAAATTAAAAATCCACATCCAGGGCTCTGCTATTAATTTTGACAGTATATAATAATAATAAAAATAAATAAGACCTTTATGCTTGTGTAACAGGTTAAGGTGGTAAATGAGGAGCGCCACAAAAAGGTGTTTGAGGAGATTGTTCGGGCGATGGACAGAATGGAAAATGATTTCCTTCCATCTGTGTCTCTGAACAGGAGAGAGGTAATGAAAGTCCTCACATACACTAATCATCCTGAGGGTCTGTCTCACTTAACCTTAAAAGAGATGGAGCCTGTTCTTATTTCTCCTAAAGTTTGTGGGATAAAGTTACTGGGAATCTGTGGTAAATGTTTCCCTGTGTTTCCCTGTCCTGCAGTTTACATTTGAGAATGTGAAATTCCGGCAGCTTCGAAAGGAGCCCTTCCTGATAACAAATGACGGGCAGGTCCCCTGTCACTTTGCCTTCATCCCCAAACTCAATGACTCGCTGTATTGCAAGCCTTGGCTCCGTGCTGAGCCAAGCGAGGGATTCTTGGAGCCGGGTACGTCCTTTTTATCCAGTAACACCTTTTTCTTTTCTTTTTTTTTGATTGTCTTTAAGCTTGTTACCTCAGATTTTAGATCTGTGATCATGTGGTACTTTGATGATTGGTAATGAAATGGAAAAGGGAGATTATACATTTAATTACATCACTTCAGGATAACTTTGTACTGTTGCATGTCACAAGTTTGCCACTGTAATAGTGCAATTTCGAATATTGTGAAGGATTGTGCCATTCACCCATGGCATTTAAACCAGAACTCTTTGCACTCTTCCACTAATGCCTTCCTGTGTAGACTAGTGTGGTGTCAGGTGTTGCCCCCTTTATCTGTATATGATTGAATGTTAAATAAGGCAGCTTCTAGGGAAGAGTTTATAATCATTGCTCAAAAACAATAGATAACGTTAGGCATAGTTTATAATAACTTTATTAGTTTGCAATAAAATCAACAATGCAGAGGCACTTCCTGACTAAGTTCACATCAAAGTTCCTCAGAAAGTTTTCCCTGAACCTTTTCCTTAACTATCTGAGCAGGTGAGACCCTGGAGATCTATCTGGAGGTGTATGTCAGTAAAGACTCCGTCACGCTGCTGAACTCTGGAGAGGACTCCATAGAAGACATTCTGGTGCTCCATCTGGACCGCGGCAAGGACTACTTCATTACTATCTCTGGCAACTACCTGCCCAGCTGCTTTGGCACCTCGCTGGAGACTCTGTGCCGCATGAAGAAGCCCATCAGAGAGATCCCCATCACCAAACTCATCGACCTGGTGAGGGAAGGCTAGTCCAGCGGTCATGAAAAGGGAAATACAATCAGACCACCAGTTTAAAGTGATAGGATTGATGAACAGAGACATATTTCATCAGATAGATAGTTAAAACTCTGATTGGGAAACTGTTCTTTACACTGAGCAGTTTAGCACAGATTGTAATCCGACGGCTGTTGCTCCCTCTGTAACTATTCACTACCTGAAACCTGGGCAGAAACGCGTGAGGGCTTGTTCACTCCCTCAGGGGAAACACAGTCTCACAGAGAGACTATATTTGGAAAGCATAAAATGTCTCAACCTGCATATTTCTGGCCAAAAAGGGGCCAAGAGAACAAGGAAGTGGCAAAAACATGGGAAGGGAGCTCCTAAAAAGCAGGGAACACTGACTCAGGTTAGGCCCAAATTAGTGTTTTATATAAATAGCCTCCTCTGTTCTTAACATGTTCACCTCTGTCTGTTTGCTATTTTTGATGCTATTTTTGATCTGATTTGGCTTTGAGTATAGTGCTGCTATCATTCGGTACTTCTTTATTTCTATTTAAACTGCTCCATTTTTCCTACTGACCTGGCATATTTAATCAACGATTTATGCAAGAACAATCCATGATCTATCAACTTTTCTGATTCTGTGTCCACTTCTATCTACCTTGTTCATTCTTCTTTTGTTTCCCTGCATCATCTCTTCTTGCCTTGATCATTCCTTTCCAACTCTCCACTCTGGTTGTGGGCTGACTTCTTGCTCAGGGAGAGGACAGCTACATGGAAAAGGTAAATTATTAACACTGGTGCTGATCAGCTGTTTGGCAAATGAGGGTCAATATCACCTTAGTTACAACAAGTATCTGCTTTATGACACTTTTACTGACCTTATTTTTTCGCTGGATCAATTGTTGTAAAATTTCGCATGGGATATGATATGATCAACAAAAGTCCCAGTGTAGGCTATCCCCTGTTATTTTGTAACTTTAATCTTAAAGAATATATACATGCATAAATGGTTACTGATAACTTTGAAATGGTTGTGATGCTATCCAACAAGTGGAAATCAAATGAATAGTTTCACATTTTGGAAAATATCCCTATTCACTTTTATTCTGAAAATTAGATGAGTTTGATTGCAATTTCATGTCTGTATGTTAAGTATGGAGCTCGAGCTGGGAAATAATTAGCCTACCTTAGTATAAAGACTGCAAGCAGAGGGAAACAGTTGGCCTCTCCAAATTAATCCCACCTCTAAGCGGGTGTTCAGCCAGAAAACTGCCTTGTGTTAAAACAATGTCAGGAGCTGTGTTAATGGGGGCCTGTTGCTTCTGGTACAGATGAGACATGCAATCTGATCTAGGAAGTTGAGTCCAGTTTGAGTAACATGCCAAACAACAATTATTAAGCTTTAAGAAGTATTGGTATGCGTGTGTTTTAACTTTGGAGAGAGCCATGCTGGCTGTTCCAGTCTAACGTAAGCTGATAGCCTCTTCGCTCTAGCCTCTATACTTACTGCACAGACTCAAGAGTGGTATCGAACCTCTCATATGACTCGTGGAATGCAAGAAACAAAGTGTACTTTTCACATAATGTTGAACTATTCCTTTTAACATGCAGTCCTTTACAGCTGCAATCATGTGCCCAGACACTTACCAGCTGTTTACACCTTAGGTTGATTTAAAAAGTGGCTTCACTAGCTAATCAGAAAATTGAGTCAATGCCAACTTGCTCTAAATTTCAGAAAGCTGACATGCGGAACAGTAGGTAACCCACCGGTAGTCACAGACCAGACCATGCCAGCTTAGTAATAATCTGTGTGTCGATCAGTCATCCATTAAATCTCCCGCTGGCCCACTGAAGACAGGGTGCACCAATCCAATGAAGCTTAGACACACACAAACACACTAAATCTCATTTCACAGCAGGTCACCCTCAGCGCACCGCTCCCTCATACACGTGATTAAAGCTAATGAGAGGAAGTATTTGGTTCCATTCATCTAACCTTAAATACTCGTATAGTATGAAGCCAAGCGGAAAATTTCCTTTTCCATTTCGTAACCTGTTACTGATCAGTGAAACCGAATAGCTGCATGAATAAACAGATATCCACTTAGAATATAAATTAGGCCCTGTTTTTTTATAATGTAACAATTTAATCTTGAATCCTGTCTGGAGGATTCACCACACTCTTAACACCCTGAAGGTTCCCAGTAGAAGCTTTGGTTGTTAAAACATTTTACAGAATATCACATTAGTTCTGCATGTTAGCACAGTGCCCCATTAGAGGCCAGTTTCCTCTGCATCTATGTGCAGCCTCGCTAGCTGTGGTTATTTTTGGACGTCTCTCGTGAGTCTCGGGGATCCATTTGCAGAGACAAAAAGAATGTGATACCCAGCCCTTTGTTAAATGGATCTCCTTCATGTGTCCAGACCCCAGAGATTATCCTGATCCCACTGCTGCTTGGACTCACTAATTGATCAGATGTGCAGTCATTCTATTAGCCTCCATGATTCATACAGTATGGAAATAATATCATGAATTTGGAATAAATTGCAAAAAAAAAACAACAAAAAAACCCATATAGATAGATAGATAGAGTCTAAAGTCTGTGCTTCAGTTTCAGTGTAAAACATGGTGAAATGTTATATTTCATCAGGAAAAGTCAAAGATGAACTTCCTGACGGTGGATGATGCAAGTAGTGAGGACAAACCTTTGAAGATCCCCAAGGAAGTATGGATTCTTGTCAACCATCTCTTTACCAAGTCCTGTGATCAGGTGAGAAGGCTACAATTCATAAAGTACTCACTACAACAAAGGATGGGTATCATTGAGAAATCATAAGACTGCTGAACTGTAAAGGCGAGGGATGTAGTTGTTGTTTTTTTACCTTGATATACATGATAAGATGATATTTTAAGGAATGGCTTATTGGTGCTTGAAAAGGCCATTTACAGAAAAGTACATTTTAGACATTGTTGATGTACATATGATGGCAATACAAGCGCTTTTCAGTTTCCAAGAATGTTCTAATAACTGTCTCACAGTCACCTAATCAACCCCAAATATCAAGATGTAACACTTAACACATGATAAAATGATCCCAATCCCAATTTCATATAACAAAATCCATTTAATATACATTGCTGTCCTGTGAAACCATGTATCTCCAAACCGTTCATGAGCCGAGAAACACAGCCTTGTTTTCAGTTTTGTGAAAGTAGATATTTCAGATAATTTAATTAGTTGTTTTCAATGCTTTATTTATTTTTTCTATTAGGACAATTTACACTAAACACTTAATCCTTTTAAAGGTTAGGTATGCATTCCAGGAGACATCCAAATACTGTACTATGATACAGAGCAAACAACGACACTCAATGTAACACAAGTAATATAATTACAGCTACCGTTATAGCTAAATTGTGGGTATGCAAACTGTGGCTACAGTTGCTGCTGCAATGCTAACATGCAGAGAGGACCAGATGCGTCAGCACAGCAGCTACAAACAGGGATGCTCACAACTCTCCTGTTACTGTAGCTAACATCACAGCAATTACCATTAGCTGCCTCCTGAAAAAGACGGCTTTACTGGTCTCTCTGAAGAGGAAATACTTTGTTTGGTATGCAGTTTAGGTGAGACAAAAATCCATTTCATGTTTTATTACTCAATTTATGATGATTTAAAGCCACGCTTTCCAGTAAAATGTTGGGTTCTTCTGGATAAATGATTAAAATTAACTTGAGCTGTGTTTTAGGAAGGGAACTTTTTGTGTGGCAGATTTTATTTAGAGTTGTTCTTTGTTTGCAATGTAATGGAAGAATTTATTTTCATGTCTGAAAAATGTATTTTACATTTTTTGTTGTCTTAAAAGTTCAAGATACAATAACTAACTGTAGTGATAATAATTGGACTTGTGGGAACTGTTTTAAATGTTCCATCTTTGTCTCTGAATGTCTCCCAGGAGGACTTGTTCCAGACACCAGGCCTCCAAGAGGAGCTGCAGAGCATCATTGACTGTCTGGACACCAGCATCCCAGACTCCATCAGTATCCTTTTTTATGATGCGAGTGTCCCATAAGCCCAGATTTCACCAATTATTATTATAATAATAATAATATCAGTAATAATCGTAATACTAGTAAAAACCTAAGTGAGCTTGCTAGCTTTGAATCTTACAGATAATAACAAGAAATCATTTGGGCGTATAGTGTGCAGGCATACACACGGGGTACGAACTCTATGCATATGAATGATTCACCCTAACAGCCAACACTGTGTTCCATATTCACTTGTTGTTCCCTAACTGTTAATGTAGTTGGTTGTAACCACTCTGTAGCCGAGGCTCTGTTGATCTTCCTGGAGGCCTTGCCTGAACCTGTGGTGTGTTATGAACTCTACCAACGGTGCCTCGACTGTGCTCATGACAGCCGCCTCTGCAAACAGGTGCAGTGACTTTGAAACATGCCCTCTGTTCATTACTCTGCAATTTACTATATTTACTCAACTAGGCATTGTTCTCTGTTTTCTTTGAAGTGTTTACTGGTGAAGCGTTTGTTTTTAGCACAATTTGTCTGTCATATATATTGTGGGCAGTAATGCGTCCAATTAATGTTTGCCTACTTTTGACAATTGCCAGTTGATCTCCCAGCTGCCTCGGGCTCACCGCAATGTGTTTCGCTACTTGATGGCTTTTCTGAAGGAACTTCTCAAGCATGCTCAAAAAAACAACCTAACAGCCAGCCTCATAGGTATGAAATGGATATATCCTGTGTTAATGTTTGTCATACTTTACAGTTCATAGAAAAGGTAGTTTAACCCCAATGTATAGTGTAAGTTGGTTTTCCCAATCAAGTGTCATATACAGGCAATAATTAAATATATTTTAGCACCAGAATAGACTCATTCACAAGTAATGAGATGATGCTATTTTATTAACCAGTCATTAGAGCGGACAACTGACTAGTTCCACTGAAGTTGTTTGGGTCAAGGTACTGTACATTGTTTAAAGGTGGGATAATACAGTAGTAGAGGAGAGCAGTAATTATTCACACTTTTCTTTACCTTAGATTTTCAGTCAGGCATTTTACCCATCGTCTTTATGGTAACCATCCTGCTAAATATCCTTGACTATGTAAGAATGTTTTCTTTTATTTAACTTGGTAGAAAAATAAGTTTTTTGTATTTTTAGTTTGTATTTTTAATACATTTATTTCTGTTCGTTATCTCTTTGTCCTGTCCTTGTGTTTTAGCTACACTCTTTGCTAGCCTCCTTATCCGACCCCCTCCCAAACTAATGGGCAGGCAGACCCCACAAGAACGGCAGAAAGCAATCGACTTCATTCTGGGTTTCCTCATGGCAGGAGACGAGGAGTAAACAAAGTTGATCTCACAACATCAGTCAGTTTTGGAGTCAATTCCCAACCTGGCTTTCTGTTGGCAAAGGACTTGGACCTGTAGGACATCTGTTGGAGACCAGTGCAGCTGTTTTGCACCCCACCTTTCACAAACTCTCATGTTAAAGGAAGACATCCATTAGAACTATGATAATTTTACAAAGTGTCATATCTTCAGTTCAATCACCATATGACCCCTCGCTGGATTTTGAAACGCTTGGGAGAGCTTTGAACCGATGCCTATGCACTTTTCTGATTACCTAAAGGCCCTGCACCTTCAGACTAGCGTTGTCCTTGTCCTCCGCTGACCCTTCTTATTGTAGGTGCTCATGCCAAAATAACCCATGAACAGTGACTAGTATGAATGTGAAAACACTAAATAGCTATAGATGCTAAGTGAAAGACTGAATTACACTAAAGAAAAGGAAATTCCTGATGTTTTAAGGAGTAGACTAAATACTAGTATATTGTTCAAAGAATTAAATAGTTTGATAATTGTGGAAATCTATATATTAAGAATGTTTAAGCTTAAGATAAATCACGACAATCATTCAATGATCAAAACAATGAATAATCTGTAAGAATTATTTGTTTCCAAATTCACTGTATTTGTTATTTATATTTTTTTTCTTCCATCTGAACAGTTTTTGGTTCCTACTGCAGTATGGTTTACTTTCATCTCTGCATTAGTTGTAAAATATTAGAAATATTCATCACGTCATAATTTTTATCGTCCTGTTAAAGAAAACTCCTTGTCGTGAATGTTCTGCTGTGTTTCTGTGTAACTCCAGCTCTGAGCCTTACATCTTGTTCCTCCAGAGTTACAAAACAAGTCTGTTAACACACTAACTTCCTGGTCCACCAGAATCAAGTGAGGAGTCGCCCCCTTTGTGGTTCTCGATGTCTTAAATTGTGTAAATAGTGATTGTTTCCCTGTTTCATGGGTATTTGACTGTCAGTATGGTGGTGCAAATCTGTGATGGTGTCTACAGTTTGTCATGTTTGTCACAAAGGCGGTACTGTTCATATCTGTGTTTTGTTTACATGCCTATCTCTTCACCTCTGCCACATCTTAAAGCTCATTATTCATTGTTAATGAATGCCAAGACACAGCTGTTGCGTTCCTCATGGTAAAGGCCTCTTTTATTTAAGTGATGCAGCATTTTCTGGGTGCAAGGTTAGCAAGATTTAATGGCCCATTACTCTGCAGGATACAGCCTGTGTTTGTGCACCATTCTCCTTTATGCCACAGAGGAAATGCGTTTCTGTAATCACTGTTGCAAAATATGTCATGGTTATTGAAATAAGGAACTTTTGTGCTATCTTTACCAAACACTATTTCCTCTTTAACAGTTCTACTCAAAAGATGTCAGCAATAGCTTTCACTTTTGACAAAATATTTACATAAATGGCATTAATTTCTCTCGCTCAGTATCTCCTGTGATGTAGTGATGCCAGAAATGGTCCAGGAGATTTCTTCTCAGATTCTCCAGGAACTTCAAAAGAAGTGAGCACATGATGTAATGTGACCACACTGACAATCATGGCGTTTATAGAAATGCCTGTCAGGCTGAAGTTCTCTCTCTCGCTGTATTCTTGCGTAGTTTCTTCTGCCTTCTATAAACTAGATTCTTCGGTTGGTCACAATCAAGCCGAGCTTTGCCAAAAGGTGGCTTGGCCCTGAAGTAATTGTTGCTAGTGATTCAGATTTGGGAGAGCTGTTTTATATTAGCCATGTATTTATTCATTTTATTACTTTAGAGATACTACCAACCTTTCAAACACAAAATCAATAATAGTCAATAACCTGTGATTTTAAGTCTTGTCTAATGCCACTGTACCAACTGATGTATGTGTATGGATTCATTGTGCTCTTTGTCTTAAGTTTTGTCACAATCTGTTCATAAAGTTAAGGTACATTTAAAGGTACACAAGGAAACACTTGCACCTGTTTTCAACTTTTCAGATTTTTTGGTGCTTTTAATTTATTTAACTGAAATAAAATCAGTGTATAAAGCTGTTTTGTTTTCCCATTCAGCACCTTCTTTTTGAAAAATGTGTGGTCAGCCTCTTATTTAGATAAACAGAATTTGTACACTGGAGTTCAGTGCTCGCTCTTCAAGTACATGTGAAATCGTTACTGGCTGATGTTCACGCTATATTTACTCCACTCTGTGGCCGGTGAGAGATCCTTCACCTCAGTGCTACATTCTTATTCCCTGTGAATATAAAACCTCCACCTTGGACCTGCTGCCACCATTTGCCTTTTCTGTTGTGACCCACTTTGAACCCATCCAAAGTCATGGCCATGCTCAGAGTGTCTTCTTACCGCAAGCTGTTTGAGGATGATAACTGGAGTCGAAATGGAGGGTTGACTGTGCAGTGTGCAGGGCAGTACCAGGCCTCCGTCAGGTCAGTGTGTGTCTCTGGGTGGCTTAAGAATTTGGGCAGTGATTTTAAGGTATTAAGATGTTTGTGACAGGCTTACATGTTATTTTAAAAAATGTCAAATTTAAAATGTTTTTGACATGAAACAAAGTTCATGAATGTGAGTGTTGTGATTCTTAGGGCATTTAATGTAATTAGAAAGGGGCTAAAATGAATTGAAGCATTTAAAAATGATTTTTTTGTTTATTTCTGCTTCTCCAAATATGGCAAATAAATGTATTACTGTATACTGTATGCAGGCTTGGTTAAAGTCATTAACTATCCCTGAAGGTGGTTTAAATAATCTCCCCCAGGATCCTTCAAAATTCAGTTCAGTGTTTTGTACTTCCTGTCCTCTCAGGGGTGCGGCCATTGATAAGTGTGACTGTGACAAGTTAGATTTTGTGGCTGCCAAGGCGCTGAACAAGGAAGGTCTAAACCGGTTTGTCCAGGACCGCACCATCATTGCTGCCCTTAATGACCGCCTGGTCAGGCTTATTGAACTGGTGAGGATAAACACTATTACTTTTCCCAATGATGCCTCAGCACTTTATTTTTATCCTCTGCTGTGGCATTATTTTGTTCTTGGTAAATGATGCCGTAGCACGTACCTGTTCTGACTTTATCATTAGTTAATCTGTCTCTGTTCTCCTTTATAAGGCCCATTGTTTTGAGGAGGAGAATGAGTCTCTTGAATATCAGATTGTTGAACTAGAAGAGAAGCTGAACAGTCGACAAGTCACCTCCAGCATCACCTCCACTGTGGCTGAGCCTGAATACAGTCTGGATGCAGTGGTGGATAGACTGCGCAGGGAGAGGGTAGGGTGCTGCTGCTGGGTGTGTCTGCTGCATGGTTCTCTGTGTGTGTAACAATCCTAAATTGGGTTTTCTCATAGATGGTCCATTGCACTTTTCAAGTCATCCCATTAGTTTAACCTCAGTTTGTACAGTGACAGACCGGCCTGATCTATAACCTTGTCAAGGTTCATCAGTGTCTTCACTACGTCTTTCCGCAGGATGCGATTCTGTGTGACACCGAGGAGCTGCAGAAAGAGCTTGAACATCTGATGAAAGAGTACGAGAAGGCTGCACAGCAGAGGGTCCTCTTACAGCAGGAACGACAAGATGTAGCTGAGGTAATAGTTGTAAATACAACAGCAACTGTACCTGCTGCTTTGTGTAAGCAAGGTCTATGGATGAGAATTAGAAACGCTGAGGTCAAGAGTCCCACTACCAAAAATGTATAAATTGTATCAAACAACTACATTTATTTAAGTCAACTTAAATAATTTAAGCAAACCATGTAAAAAAACAAAAAAAAACTGAAGTAAAAAAAAAACTAACATAAATGACTGTAGATTTGATGGTTTATTGTAAACTGAGAAGCAAATCCTGTTTTGTTTTATTTCTGCAATACAATTAACATAAACCCTGTAGGTGTACATCATAGGTGGCACTTTATGGGCCTGGTTGGCTTTGAATCACATATTCTACTGGGTAAATTCCCACATCTTTCAAACTCCACATTGTGGGACTTCTATTACAAATGTGAAATCTCCTAGCTCAAGCTAAAATTACCCGGACGAGGTCATCGCTTAGATAAATTATAAAAATATCATTACTAATAGTAGAAAATCAATTAATTAATGTTAAATTAAGTCATTTGTGATTACTGATAAAACTTTTATATGTTCTTTTGCTGTACTGTACATTATCTTTGTTGTGACAATATACCTTTAGCACTAGATGGCAGTGTTGTCTAGCGTTTCTGCTCCTCCTCCCCTCTGCCTCCCGATGAATCAGCTGAAAGTAGCCACAGCTGCTGCTCCTCTGTATTTCTGCCCAGAGTGAGTTGATCACCAGCAGTCACGCAGTCTTGGTTGGTGGCCTGCTGCAATCTGAGCCACAAAGTTTTCCATACCCCCCTCCCTCACACATGGCAGACCCCCATCTCTCCCCCCGCCCACCCAAGCCCCGCCAGATGCGAGGGAGGCTTTAATTTCTCCCTTACAGATGTAATGCAGGCTATGATATGGTGCCGTAATATTCCTGCTGGCTCGGTTTTCTGGTTCTGAATTGGAAGCAGCTGCAGGGTGACAAGACTTGGTGGGAAATCGGCAGGAAGGTTGAAAAAGGACGAGCAGAGATGCGGAGGAGAGGAGCGAATACTACACAGCTCAATGCACAGCTAGCTGCAGTTCTCGCAACATAATAGTACACTGACAGTGATGAAACAAAGCACATTTGGTTTATTTTAAAGTATACTGCTGGCTTTTGTGTTGCATCTCTCCTGCCTATTCTGCTGTGTTTTTAAGGGACTGCTAGTTTCTCTTTGATTCATTAATGTCTTGCATCACCAGACCTAGATGTGGCAAAGCATATAAGCAGAAGTGAAATGAGTTATATTCACCAGAATTAAAATACAAATTCAAGGAAGTGGATGTTTTTATATGTAGTAGGTGCTGGGAACAGTAAGACAGCCACAGTGAAAATATGTTCTTCATGCTCAACAGCAGAAGTTACGTTAAAAGCTTTTATTTAGTCAGGTATGTTGATTAAAACATTTACTATTAATCAGTGTAAGTGATAATAAGATTTGGCATTTTGAGGAAACTTGGATGCCCGTGTTTATCAATCAGCTTCTCACTCTTAGCCATCTTTTGCGAACGTTGGAACAGGTTTGGTTGGTTATTTTACATTTCTGTCTGGGCTACGTTGGAAAAGGGTGATGTCACAAACATCCAAGCACCAATCAGGATTTAACTTTTGAATCAGAATGTGATGAACGTTGGTGGGTTGTTCCTCATTTTTTGACTGTCAACTCTTTTATAGATAATGGTTTTAAAAAATGAATCCAATGACGTTAAGGTGTTTGTTTGCTCATAGCAAGAAACCAACAGAGAATTTTTCCCAAATATGCAGTTTCCCCTCAGCTCTATGACCAAAAACAGAACTAAAAGAAGATCAAATACTGAACATACACTTGTCAGGTAAACCGAGACATCCTGAGACTCCAAATGAATGATAATGTTGCTCCATAATTGCTTGATCTGTAAAAAGGCAACTGTTTATTAACCGTTTTTCCATATCAACCAAAAAATTGTTATTGCAGGTTAAAGCTGCTTCGTTCAATACTTTTAATATAAAAGTTAATCGAAGGACTCAATGCAATGTGAAGATGTCGCTCATAGTAACAAACCCAGAGAGAATTATCAAGGATATAATATAAGGAGTGTTTTAGTGGCTTTAAGATAATTTCAGTTTTAACAAACAGCTAGCTGGTGAACATTGTGGAGTTGGTGGAAAAAGAGCTAAAAGGAGAAAAAAAAAATTGAATGGAAACACAACTCCAAATGAATGCTAATGCTGCTCTCCTGCATGCTAAACATAGACAACTTTTCCAATGTGTTTGCCAGAGAAACTTTAAAACAGTAAAATATATCTGTGTTGGGTTTACAGATTGTCCTGATACCCGTGGTGGTTAGAAAAAGTTGCTCAGAATGTGGCTTACAACATGTTTTTTTCCTGATGTTAGGACGATATTTGAACACAGGCAGCAGCAAAAGCAGCAGGACCAGACTCATTATGCTTACTGCTGTCCATCAAGAATCCTGCCACCCTCTCAGTGAGGCTCCCCAACTTCACCAACAAACCCTTTCTGCATGTTTCCAAATGTACAGTAATTGTATCCAGCACCAATTAATCTGGTTCTTTAAAAAGAGTAGATGAGGTGAGGAACCCCTGTGGGTGAATGAATTGGTGGATAGGGTTTTTGTGTCTAGTTAGCCTTCTCCTCCTCCTCCCCCTTCCTCTGCATTGCGGTGTACTTGCTGTTCAGTGAAACAGGTGGATGTGCTGGTGCTGATGGTTCTTAAAATGGATGTTCAGCGTGGAAACAAAGACCTTTTCTAATTTTCAACCTATGGTGTGATTTAGTTCCCAGACTGCAGTGTTCCTATCTGAAACTTCCAGAAACTAAGTTAAACTTCTTTACTTTCAGCCTTGTTCTCTGTTAACTTGATTTGGGTTTTTTTTCAGGAAGTGGATGTCGTGACAACAGAGTGCTTGGCGCTGAGGGAGCAAGTGGCTATCTATGAGGAGCAGCTGGCCAACATGGAGGCCCAGCACAAGGAAGTGAGGGGAGGGGGAAGATATATAGCTGCAGTGTGATGAAACAGGAAAAGTTTATAACCATGAAAATGACTCGAAATGTAACACTTAGGTCAGACAGGAGTGTTTGGAGAAATGCCCAGACCTGTGGTGACAAACACAGCTGTGATGACCCCAGTTACCTTGTCGAAGAGCCAAAAGCTGAAACATATGGAGAGATAATTAAAACACAAAATATGGAATCCAGTTAAACGAGCAACAAGTGAAAATTAGGTCTTTGTTCAGTTGTGCTCATTTGATTCATCGTTCCAATCTGTTAAAGGGAAATTCACTTATATTTCCTTCTTTTCTGTTTGATGAGAAGTTCAACAACACTTTCGTACCTGAATGTTAAACATAACGATCCAGCCAGCAGCTTAGCTGATGTTAAGACGCAAACCACACGTTACTTGAACTTGAGCAAAAACTTTGGGCTTTATAAATCCCAGGACTTTATAAATTTATTTCATAAACATACAGAGACGAGAGCAACAGGCATATAGAGCGGAGGGAATTTACATAAGGAACTGGAGAACCATAGACACGGTCGGTATGTCTGTTGCTAGCTAGCTTACAGCTAACCTGTGTACAATCTGTATATTGACTGTATTGACAAAAATCTGCAAGGTGAAAACTCTCCACTTTCTCTCTGAAAAACCTTCATATTTAAAAGACAATTGACATTTGTATGAATCGTCTTATGTAACTTTTGGAAAAAAAGTGAATAAGCATATTTTCTCAACATGTCAAACTATTGCTTTAAAATGGGCACGTTTCCAATGCACATCATTTCTTATATCTCATCCATACACACCCTGTTCTCTCCACCTCCTATAATATTCTCCACCTCGCCAGGAGATGACAGACGTGCCCCAGAATCAGATCTCAAGGCTGTAGGCAGAGAAAGAGAGAGAGAGAGTGAGGCAGGCGAAGCAGGACCAACTCCATCACACTGTGTTTTTCTCTGCAAAGCTGGGCTACCCGGCGTTTAACACACTCCCTCTGGGACACGCTCGATAACCCACAGTCCGGGAAATGCGGCTGAATACCAAATGAAAACAGGAGTTCCCTTTGTTTTATTAACTGTTGTTGTTATCAGCACTCCCATATTCCCCTGATAAATTGGCAGCCATGTCGTTATTTAGGTGGAGGGAAAAGGAGAAAAATGTTATACTGCCACTGAAGCTCTGTAACAGCTCATTTTCAGTGTAATAGATGTGGGTTGTTGTTTTTTCTAAACGGGCTACATATTGGAAGCTGAAGACATACATGTTGACGTCTTTGACGCATGTTTGAATGTATCAAATGTATTGTTTGTACATTTACTTAAGTACAGCAGTTTATCAGATATTTGAGGTACTTGTACATTTCACTTTATGCCATTTTATACTTCTGCTGCAGTTCAGAGGCAAATAAGGCGCTTTTTAATCCACTGCATTTATTTGACAGCTTTAAGTTACCTGTTAAGTTACACTATAGGATGTTAAAAAGAAAACACGGGAGGAGCATAGGATCATGGGAGTTGTTGTCTTCACCACCATTGCAGTCAGTTTCTCCTGGTTAGGATTCCTTCAGTAGTTCATTCAGGAGGAGGTTTTTACCTGAAGCCAAATTAACTGCAGAGTTCTCCTCCTTTCTGAAACAAACAATTGAGTGGGATTGAAAACTGTTGGAAACTTTTGGGATAATGTAGGTACACAATTATACACAAAATATGCAAAATGTACTTAAAGGTACAACATTTAACTTTTCTGCATTAAAATGATGCTTTTCCTAAATTAAATTAGCAATACCACACTGTAAAAATACTTTACTACAAGTAAAAGTCCTGCATTCAAAATATCAAATATTATGAGCAAAATGTATTAGTACAAAGTAAAAGTACTTATTTTGAATAATGGGCCCTTTTATTGTTAAATTACGTTGTATTATTGTTTTGTTATAAGCAGCATTTTAATGATGTAGCTGGTTGAGGTGGAGCTAATTTTAACTACTTTAATTAAATGGTGTTTTGTATTTTGAACAATAACAATGCATCATATTTCATTTCACAACCATCTAATATACTTCACCTCTGTGTGTTTGCATATGTGGTGTGTATGGGCAGGCAATGGAGACTCTGCTGGAGCCAGCTGAACGGACTACAGGAGCGGTGGCAGCTATTAAATTTGGCAGCCCTGACATGACTCCAGCCTTGGATGTAAAGGAGTACTACTGCCAGCTGGCTGAGAGCCTCAAGGTACAACACACTGTAGCATAAAACACATAAACATGTCATGAAGTGTAAGCCTTTCTGTGCCAAATGCTTTACAGTATCACGCCTGTGTACATCCCTGGAATCACAATCCTATTTCTGGCTTCTCATTGAGCTACACTTGCATGCACATGAATGTACATTTACTCAACTACTGTACTTTAATACAATTTTAAAGTTTGTGTACTGTACTTGAATATATCCATTTTATGTTACTTAACACTTCCAATCCACTGCATTTCAGAGAGAAACACTATCTAGCTATATATACTACTATACTAGTTAGATTTTAAATTGAAAAAATTACAAGCTTTATAAAATACATTTTTAAAAGATTAAACTAGTGTTGCCCAACCTTTTTACAAATGTGACAGTCTTTTACTCAAAAGCCTGTCACATTCAAGATGTCTATAGTCAGGTTTCCATCAAAATGTGGAGGATTTTTTTCCAGAATTTCCTGAAAATCAGCAAAAGAAAATGTAAATGAATGTGCATTTCTATCCACTACTGTTATGTGAAATACAAGGTGTTTTGCGCATTGAGATAAACGAATGGAGCTCCTAATTCTACGGTCATGTGCAATTAAACCATTGCAGATGAGGAGAGGACAAGAAGATGGTGCAATTCTGCGGAAAAGTACTTTTACATTTATACTTTAAGTGCATTTGTTCCTAGTACTGATGTTATTTTACTTAAGTTGGATTTTTTTAATGAAGGGCTTTTACTTGAAGTATTTTTAAATTGATGTATTGCTACTTTTATAGAAGTAAAAGTATCGGAGTACTTCTTCCCCTGGCACTACACACTTTGAGGAAACCAGCTGCCATACTCATCCTCCTACTGTCCACTTGACCTCTCCTGTTTTCACCACATCACCTTCTCTCTCCCTCTGAAACGTCCCAGTCAGGTCCAGATGTAAATCTCAACTTTCACAAATCACACAGCGATACTCCCACTTGTTTTCTTTCCCTCTTAACACAACACCATGGAAGAACTTGAGAATCAGAGGTGCAGTTCTGGACCGGGACAGAATGCCTTTGTCTACCTATGTATATGTGTGTGTGTGTGTGTGTGTGAGTGTAATGCAAGCGAAGAGGTACTGCATTGGGGTCAGACTATAGCTCCAGTGGGTCTGACCCCCTCTGGGGCGAGGATGTCTGCCCGGTTCAGAGGTCAGGGCTGTAATCAGACTGCTGGCCGCCTTCCCAGGCTCCTCAGCAGCACTGGAGTGGACGCCTGTGTGTGTGTGTG
>JAPMOB010248075.1:0-47932 GCA_029875015.1 Lepomis gibbosus
GCTAGTTCAAGTTTGTTTGTTGTCATTAGCCACATATCGAGTACACAAATGAACGAAACGCTGTTTCTAAAGGGCCGTGATGCTCAATGCAAGATTACAATAATCAACTTACTATTAAGTATTGCAATGTTAACTTTGACTATAACTGGTAGTCAACAGGTGCGTTCGAAATAACTGGCTGACTTTCACTGACTTGATAGGGGAATAAAAACAGCGCCTCAAGTCAGACACAATCTACCTCTGGTAGACTTTGTGAACTTTGAACAATGATCAAGCCTTGCTTCCACAAAATTCAGTGATGCTTCCTGCCACAAATTGCATACACCTCGTGGGAGGTAACACGCTTTTATACTGAAAAAATAAATTATGGTCCTTTTATTAGCCTACTACTTTTACTAAGTGTAATAATATGTTAATAATTCTTAACTTTCAGAAAATATATGCTGATCATATATCACTATTGATGAACCCCACAAAGAATAGTATAGCGTTTAAAAGCAGAACTTTAATGCATTTTCAGGCAATTCTCGGCCGGCATACAAAATTTGTCACACAGTGAGAAAATATCTTTATCCTATTCATTTTACAATTGCATCGTAGCACTCATAATCGTAATGAGGATGCCCTCACCCTCCAACTGTCAAATGAACAACAACACAGCTAGTAATGTAACTAACGTTAGCTAGGTTGTCCATCCATCCATCGTCAAACGCTTATCCTGCGTACAGGGTCGCAGGGGGCTGGAGCAAATCCCAGCTGACATCGGGCGAAGGGCGGGGTACACCTTGCACAGGTCACCAGTCCATCACAGGGCCACAAGTAGATAAACAACTCACACTCACACCTAAGGCCAATTTAGGGTCACCACTGTTAGGCTAGCTAGGTTGTGGGTTAGCAAATTGTTGCTACTTGCTGCTGCAAAGATAACAAGAACTTGAGAAGTTGACCAATTTTATTGTGTAATATTATCTTTAATCCCTGTGACGACACAGGGATGAAAGCAAAATGCTGTCATAATCCTTGCCAAGCGGCTAGTGCAACATGCCCTCAAAAACACCGGTGGAAAATAACTGAGCTGCAGCACTCACCTCTCCTCTCCCTTCCGAACAGCTACCCTCAATGTTGCGCAACGTTCTGCAACAGGCTTCGAGGTATGTTTTCTGCCATTTGGTGGGCATGTCTGAGGTGTTACCCAATCAGCTGCGACAAGTTGGTAACCACAATGGTGTTGAAAAGGCCGGAAAATTCAGTGCGTTTGCGTACACAGCAGGGTGTTCAGAGAACCACCGTTTTTGTTGAAAGAAAGTTTTGCTACGTTTTGTTGGCGCTGAACTCAGCCCAGCTCCTCACTGACTCGCACTTCTCTGCTTCTGATTGGCTAGTAGTCCTTAACTAAGAAATGGTCCTGACAAAAATCATGTAGAAGCAAGATGTATCACTCCATAGCTAAAATGAAGCCTTCAACACACAGGGTGAAAAGAGTAGCTGCAGCAATGTGCAGTATGAGAAAAAATTTATGTTTTTAAAAAAATGATACCATGTAAACCTGTTCTGGTACAACCCCTAAATAAGATTTTGAGCCTAAAAAAAGAGCATAATACCACCTCTTTAATAAGATAATTCAGTAATTATATTCAGTAATTTAATCAATGTTGTGTCAATTTTCCCCCATGGTACTGAAATTGGTATCAAATATTGATATTTTTGAATTATAAATATCCAAGTCAGAAATTCCAGTATCGCGAGAACACTATTTCTTCATATTTCCCATAAAATGTCAGAAAACAGAAAAAAAGCCTAAACACTTAATTGACCGTCAATATATTTTTTTGTCAATGGACAACTGAAACTAGTGAAAATGTCCATCAAGCTACCATTACGTACCCAAAAAGGGGTAAATTATTTTAACACAGTATGACATCACACAAATCTTATTCAAAACACGGGAATAAATAACTTCCAACTTCACAAGAACAAATGACAAGGTGTAGCTCCCAAATGGAGTTGAGGGTTTTTTGCAACTAACCGTCCAATGAAAAGTTGGTCGAGTAAGACTCTTCTCATTGACTGACAGATTAGTTCACTATTAGGGGGCTCTACTTTTGATTGTTTCTAGCCAGCTTGTGCTCATCATTTGTACTGTTCAGTCACCTATAATGAGTTTATCCAAGCTCAATATTGTCTGTACTTTGACACTTAAAATAACTACTACCACTGCAATTCTATGGTTACATGAGGACACTTGGTGGAGAATGGAATCTATTTAAAACGTAATGGTCTATTTTGATTTTAGTGAATACAAATGCATACCATGTACTAGAGTCAGACGCAAGCAGACAGGCTGTGTTAGTGAGCTCTGCTGTGGTGGTCCCGTTCGTATCTTTCCATGTGAAAAGAAGAGTGGCGGTATAATCACCAGACAGTAGTCATCACTGTGAGGAGAGCTGGAGGGCAGCAATTTTCTCTCTGCTGTCTCCCCTCTCATACACAGTGGTTGACACTCTGTCACTGCCTGATAAAACAACTGGACCGACACATGGCTGCGAGTACATACTAAGTGTCTATGGGCATAGCTGGACACAAGTACAGGACACACACATTGCTGAAAAGATTCATGCACAAACACACACAATTGCACACTGCCTGACAGGTTTACACACACACTGGGACTGGGCATGCAGCCATGTCGGCACAAAACTTCTGACATCTTTTTGTCCTTCACATTTTTGGTTTAGTGCGATAAGACTATGCTCGTCGGTCCCTTTGTCTGAGCCACATTTCCTTAGGATGATTAAGATTTCATAATATACTGGCACATTTCATCAAATGTAAAATTCTTACCCTCTGTAAAGTCTCTATAATCATGCTTAACATTTATTATGCTGCGGTAAGTTTGCCTTCATATAAAATCCACTATTATATTTTTAAAAATTATTACACTACATTGTGCTATATTGTCTAACTAAGCATGCATGTAAAATTCGTTTTCCGTGTTCATCCCCCAGGATTCAGTTGTTCTCTGATGTAGCATGGAAAATAAAGGAGAGCACTTTATGTGACATTAAACATCTGCTCTCTACTGATACCGACAGGGCATAGTAATCTATACAGAATTGATTTACAAGGAGATTGATGTGTTCTTTTTCTCCAGTACCACACAATGGTGCCATTAAGGTCACAGCAGGTACGTAGGTCATACTCCATTGTATCAGTCTGTCTTTGATTCCTGGTATCTGAGCCTTAGCTTTCTTGTACAGAGATATAGGTTGTAGGTCAGAGTCATATGTCTTCAGACTCTATAAAGTGTAGTTCCATCTCTAAATGTGGTTTGGTGAGAGTAAGATTTGGAAAATGACTACAAGCAACAATTTGTCAAGCTGTGCTGACGGGTGAGCTCAATTGACTTTCTTCTTCTCTACAATAGAAAAATTACAGTTGAGTGTTCGCTGACCTAATCCAATAGAGGCTCCATTCGGACGGAGTAATGTGATTTCCAAGGCTTTTATTCTGTGTCTGCAGCTGGATAGAGGGGACCTGAAGAGATGGCATCTCAATTGGGGATGGTTGCCTAAGAGAGGTAGCAACTGAGCAATAGAGGGAAGGACTAATGTATGTGATAGGGACAGCAGCAAGTACCAGCACTGATGTTGCTGTATAGGGGAGAAGGAGAGGGGTCACCAGGGTCAATGACCCCAATAATGCTCACAGTGAATCACTGAACCTGTGCTGAGTTGAGGTTGACTATACTAGTGTATTGGCCAATGTTTTGCTCTGCAGGTTACCTCAGGTTAGAGGTGTAGTGGCTGCCTGCTAACTAACAATGCTGACCTTGAGATTTGTATTCATGGCAGCTTTTAAATGTGAACATCAGGGTGGTCCAATGTGGGCCAAAAACATGAAACTATTTACAGTATTAGTTATTATACCAATAAGGTTATTACTTTCTTTAATTGAGTTTAAAGATAATCAAACACATGCCTCTCACAATATTGTTTTTTTGCAACTAAAAAGTATAAAAAGGAAGAAAAAGACCCATGATGGTGTAAATTGGACAACTTTTGAGCAATTCAATGACATGATAAACAGGGCGTGTTTATGTATTTCAGGCTGAATTGAAGCTTGCTTAATCTATATTTTTAATTATTTTATAACATTGAAACATTAACTCCCTGTAATAAACTTGATAATCAAGGGTTTGTTTAGGCTATATTGCCTTTTTCCCCATTGGGTGATCAAGAATTGTTAAATGTAGCTTTAAAATGTAATTGTATTTCATCCTAATAGGTAGCAGTGTGCCGAGACAGTTTACCCACGGGACAAGATGATATGAGATTCAAGATTGGGTTCATGAGATTGAGACAAGATTTTAACACTGTTTTTAAGAAATCTGTAATGCTGAATTATATAGGGCTACAAAATTCTATTAAAGTATTAAACACTTTATTTCCTGCTTTCTGGTAAATGTTTCTGCACCAGTTTATGGTGAAAATAAATGCATAAAAAAGAGAAACACAAAATTCAAGTAGCTGGTGACAATTCAAAATCTATAGCCTAAATATAAGAGAATATAATCAACTTTTGTCATGTGGTATCATTCCTGCTTAGTCTCCCCTCCTCTTTGTGTCTTTGTTTGGGGAAGTAACCTATTTAAATGTGATTGTGGCACCTTTTCACCTCAATGATAAATTATTAAATTTTAATTTAGTTATAATCTCCTGGACTTTAATATCTCCTGTGTTTCAGCAGGTTTTCTGGTCATGGTCAAAACTTTCTGCACATATGTGTTCTCTGACATATCTAGAATTACCAGAATAAAATCATCATTTAATGTGAAGTCTACCTGCACTTTATTCTGCTATGCAATACGTTATTGATCTGCTGGCAAGATAAGAAAACTTTATTGTCTGTCACAAGTGACAGAAATTTGTCTTTGACAAGAGAGGCTCAAAAGACATAAAAACACATATAAAACATATATACACATTAGTTGTACAGATGTGCAGAATACAAAAATGTGATATGTTCTATATGTGGTTGTCCAGTATAGTAATGGCCGTGGGAATGAAGGATTTTTGACATATGTTTTTCCTTGCAAGTGGGACTGTGTAGCGTTGACCTGATGGCATTAACTGAAAGGATTGGTTAAGTGGGTGGGATCCTGTGTGATTGTGGCTTTCCTCAATACTGACCAGGTATGGAGTTCTGTTAAGGGAGTTTGAGGGGAGCCTGTTATCTTACTAACTTGATTTATTATTCGTGCAAGTTTGATTTTGTGCTCAACAGTAAGGGCATTATACCAGGCTGTGATATTAAAAGTGAGTATGGATGGATGTAGTAACGTTATCCCCTTCAGACCGACGCAGTTTGTGACTGCATGTTACATGTGAAATCGAAAGTAAATAAAACACTTTTGATTAGGCAGAAATCTGACCACAAATCCAAAAAAAAGAGCTCACAATCCCATAAAGAGCAGGCTATGCTTCAGTTTTTAGATGTTTATGTTGCAAAACTCTACCAGCTACGTCGCTGACATATTTTGCTACAGCTCTAGTATTTGAGCTGAATATTTCAAGAGCATACTGGAGCACATTTTGCAGCTACTTGACAGAAATATGCTATAGTGTATCGTATATATGATGTAAAAATCACTGTGATTTGTGGCCTGGCTCCAGGCCTCGAATTGGTGGCCACATTTAACATTTTGTAAAGAGTTTCACAGTTTGCATTCATGAATGGCATTTCCCCCAGTTGGAGAAACTACTGATCTTGTCAGTGCCTTTATAAGTGGAACTAAGGTTAGCAATAATATCTAACTGTGCCAGAGTCAGAATCCACACAAATGTAACAACAAGCATTGATATAAAAGATGGTGCTATTGAGCCTGTAAATAAAACCAAAAACAACTCTTAAGTGAGAACACCACCATGCACTGAAGATGTTTCTACAGAAGAAAGGAGTTTTTGCCATTCTGCCCAAGATATTTAGAAAAAGAATAAACTTATAAACTTGCCCTATGGTATTTGAGCTTGACAGCCACAAAACTTAGTGTGCAGTGACAATAAAACCAGTAAGTAGTTAAATTAACATTGCAGTACATGTTACAAAAACATCATCTTACATCAATGATCATGATAAACTTGAAGCTAACTGCTTCTATCCAAGACTCGCACAGCTCCAGTGTTGGCGGAAAATGACTAAATCAGTCTCAGTGATTAGTAAGAGCAAAATACCCCCTCCCAAAGAGAAAATGAGTAACAAGAAGTGAATGTCAGACTGAAAAACTGAGTGTTAACAAAATGTCAGAACAGTCAGAACATCGGGCTGTGTTGCTTGTGGTTGAAAGGCCTTTTTGGCTCAGCTAGTGCGGCCAGAACCTCACGATGGAAAACATTGCATGACCTCAGATTGCAGTTGGTGTAAATAGCATTAGTCTTTGAGAGGTAATTTTAGGAAGTAATCAATATAAATGATTTTTTAGTAGCATTGATGAAGTCTTACATTTTAGCAGAGGCCTAAATTATACAGTATATTCATCAGGAATGGAACATAGCCGGTAGTTGTGTATCATTGTTATGGTGGTAGCAGAAATAAGTGTATACATTTTAATGTATTGATACCCCACCTTTTTGAAGTTTGCCTTCTACAAGTTGGACTGACATACAATCCCATATGTGCTAATCTGTTGCTGGCTGTGATTCAATCTCCACTCTCAATCACAGACATGCCCTCAAGGTACCATGATAGCCACACTGCCTGTTTACAGCAGATACATAAAGACCTTAATCTGTATCAATATTCACATATCGGCCCTCTTTGTTGTGCTACAAACCACACACTGGGCAGCCTGAGAAGCATCTGATCGAGGTTGTGCAATTTCTTTGGTAGCCAACAACCCTGTACTCTCAGGATGTAAAGGGCTCTTCAATTTACTACTATACCTGAGACAGCAAAGGTGTAACAAGCTCATTACTGAGATATACTATGGAGTACAGCATGCATATACATTTGTGTGCTACACATGCATTTTGCATTATGCATGCATGTGTATGGACAGTATAGAATCTTTTATTGGGTTTTAAGATTTTTGCAGTAGTTCTTTATCGCAGTTATGAATTTGCTTATTTGGAAAGCATTGTTGTTAGGTTAGTGTTAGTAAAACAGACAATTTGATGATACAACCATTTTCAACATTTTCCTTTAGTTTGATTAAATAACTTTTATGTAAAACCATAACATCTGAGGATTATATTCTCTTTGAGAATGAATGCAATATTTGTTATTATATTTTCATTGTGTTCAATGTGTGCTCTCCCTGTCACAGTCCCTGTCCCACCATAAAACCATGCTCAATTCATCAAACCAAATTAAGGAGACTGCAGATTTTCCATTTGGCTCAAAGATGTGACTGTTAAAATGAAACAGGCTAGGCTTTGTTTACATCTGGTTTATGTCAAATGAGGTGATGAGAACCATAGTGTTCTGTTGTGTCTGTGGAATTCAAGGGTTCTTAAACTCTAAAAGCAATTTGCAAATAGTACCCCTGTAGCTTTTCAGCTAAAGCAAAATAACATACACTACTTTGCTACTTCCATTCCATTCCTCTCTCTGCGTTTGACTTGTCTGTCTTTGTTGCATTGTCATACCTAAAGTCTTATTTGAGTCCTTTCCTCTGAGGACTCCCAGGCAATATGGTCAGTGGTCTTTGGGCATTGCTGGGTCTGGAGCAAGTGGCATGTTGATGAATGGGAGTAATCTCACTGCTGTTACAGAATCACAAACACTTTACTTGGGGGAGGGGAGAAGAGGAAGCCTTTTGCTATGTTAGGTGAGTGAACACAAAATTTATTATAAATATACATATACATAACAATTCCTACTTCTCTCTGTCTCTATTTATATACCTTGTTTACCCTAAGCTGTACATGTATTATGTATGTACACAATGTACGGTATGTTGCTACTGTTACAAAAAGCCATGCAATATCTACAATACAGTATATGGTGTATCTATGAAACCTACTTTTGTTCTCAATAAATAGTAATAAATTATCCACTTCTTGTTTTTGTACATTCTATTGCACATGTTATTTACATTACTGCTTTGGATTAACATTTTCCCTTTTTCATCATCACCTGATGTCAGTTTTAGCTGCTTTAATTGACTGTATACCCTAACGATGAGAAGAGTTCTTTCACGCCACTTCCTCAGAAGACAGACATTTCTGTCGGGCATCTTTGTCCTCAAATGTCACCTTTTTGTTCCTCTTTGGGTCGATCCAGGAGTTGTGGATAATGGCATTATTAGGGGTAGGATCTGCCTCAATGATCGACACTACTCGCTTCTTCATCTTGCTTTTCAAGACTTTCTGGAACTTCTGCCTAGTGAAGGCATATAGAAGAGGATGAAAGATAGTAGTCCCATAGGCCATGACCAGGAAGCCCAGTCTCAACTTCACCATTAGGTCACTGGGCCCCACACTCAGGATGACTGTGTTGAGTACTGTGATGGGCGTCCAGCACAGCAGAAAGGTTGACACAATCAGGAGGGACATCCTGAAAACCCTCTTTTGGCGCTCTCGCCTTTCTCTGTGGCGTTTAACAGCCCTGCGCAAGGCAATGATGACAGAGACGGAGGTACGCATACCTAGTGTGGGGTTGCGACTGCCACTGCTCTGTGATCCATCTGTGGCCTCTTGCTGCGGTGTCATGGCTGTCATGGATGGACGCTTTTTCCTGCGAGCCTTCTTCTTCTGTGAAGCGTGGAAACGTGTGCCAATGCGAATATTGAGTGCCTGCAGGATCTTTGAGTAGGTGATGAGCATGACAACGGCAGTAAAGAAGAAAATAGGAATCTGAGCAAGCAAGTGGTAATAGAGGCCGAGTTCTGTGTAGTACTGGTTAGTGTGGACCACATTCTCCACCGCTGTCTGGTTCAAATCAGCATGGCCCTGGGCAAAGAAGCCCACCTCAATAAAGGGTACGAGGAAACTAACAAAGGATAGCACCCAAATGGCAGCCAGCAGGGCTAGGGCACGGCCCATGGTCAGCACCCGGTTGGCTGGTTTGACTGAGATGTCATAGCGATCAAGGGTGATGGCAAGCACATTAGCAGCAGTAGCAACACTCGCAAAGGAGACACAGGCTTCATGGAAGCAGCAGACTAGAGCAGTGTCTCCCTCCAGGGAGAGCAACACCACCACAATGGTAAGGGGGATGCAGCACACACAAACCAGCACATCCAACACATGGAGATTCATAGTGACAATGTTACTGACAGAACTAATAAGGTTCGACTTCATACAGTAGAGGGCAAGCACAGTGAGGTTAGAGCTCAGGCCCAGGAGGATTTCGAGCATGAGGAAACCAGTTAGTGAGACCTGGAAACTAACAGGATAGGGATATGGGCTGGGGGTTGCCGGACTCATGGTGCGGCTTATGGGTTCAGTGTTGTCGGTGACTGTGACGTTGCTCATTGTGGCTTCTTGTTCAGGGCAGGGAAGGATATGCATTATCCTGCATGTCGGGAGAAGAGAAAAAGAGATTTTATGAAGTGGAAATAGAAAATTGTGCATCTCTAGAAAGCTGTAATTAACACACATCTGAGAAATCGTGTGAGACGTAATGCCGCTAGCTATGAAATGTGAAAGCCTTTTGCGTTTTAAATGCAGAGAGCAGACAGTTTAATGCTGGTGGAACATTTTTCCTGCCATGCCCTGCAGATTAGATTGTCTAAGTACGCGCATGGCATGACTAACTACTAACTATCTTACCTCAATCAGCTTTTACTTTTGTTATCACCTTCCTTGATCAGGCAGTTGCATCCACAGAAGAGGCACATAACAAAAACACTTTGGAACAAATTAAATTCTAATAACCTCATAGCCGTAATGGCTTGGTATGTTGTGGCTTTGTAGTAGCTTAGTTGTCTAGACTATTCAACAGCACATTAAAGCTGACAGTTTTAATGTATTACCATTTTCCGTATACATACTTATCATGGACCAGAGGTCATGAGGGAGGAGGAAGGCAATGCTGATGAAGGATTTAAGGCCCATTTGGATGGGATTAATATTTTAGGGGTTAGGTAGGTAGTAAAATACTTCCTCCTTGCTAACTAAACTTGTCGCAGTATTTTAGTTATTGCCAAATTACATTAGGGGAGTAAATGACAAGAATATTCTGCCAGAAAATTATGTTTACCTCATCATCAGCAGGCTTCAAATTCTCAGATATGCATGTTAAAATACAAGATGTTTGTTCAGACAGTATGTAAAAAATTGAAGTACTAATGAGTGCACCAACTGTTGGTATTTGGGACTGTAATTAATATTAGGTTAGAGGGAGGGAAATCTGATAAACATGCACTCCTGAATAAATTTAAAATAACTGATTAGCACATACACAATTAAAATCATCCTGTCCTCCCCTAGAGAAATAAATCCAATCTGAAAGGGGTTCTAGGTGACATGGAGGAAAACAAATGTGTTTTTTTAATATTTACCCTTCCATCCAGCACTATCTGAATACCAGGACTGTGTAATCAGGCCATAGAGTCCATGTTACATCCACAGAGACAAGCATCACATCCAAACATAGCCAGTGGAAAAGTGTTTCCGCTCCAGCAGAGCCCCTCAGTGAGGCTTTTCCTTTCACTGTTAGTCCCTCCCAGCGAGGCTGACAGCCAGAAAACCACCTGTCCGTCTCGCCAAAGACTCGCTCGTCTCGCTCTGGGCTGCCAGCTTTTTCTTCCTGACCTCAATGGCAAGAAAGCTAAGGAATTGGCCACATGCGCCCAGTGGATGTTAGAGAATATAGTCTATGTCCTCTACAGACTTTTCTTAGATCTCTGGTCCATTTGCTGTGATGATGGTGGGAGCGCTGATGGATGAGAGGAACAGGGATAAGATGTCGGAGCCACCTCCTGTTTATAATCTCATGATATTCCCAGGCAGGAGAGACGCAGCCAACCAAGAAAACAAAGAAACACAGACTCTTTCCCTTACGCAGGGCTGGAATGTACTGCTTGTAGTACAACTCAAATCCTTGCTTTTTTTGTCCTCAGTGAAAAGATAGTATTCAGTAAATACAAAAAAATAGCTAAATCCATTAGCTTGGACTCCAAGAGGCAAAATTTGTTGTCAGTCAGTCATGTAGATTCCCCAATGTACACCATAGTCATGTCCACAATCTGTCCAGGAGAGGTTACTGCGCCCGGGGAGCATCCAGGCCCATGTCTCCCCTCAGAGCACTAATGGAATAGCTCTTCACTCTCCACCTTTCTCATCAGTCTCTGTACGCCTGGCTCCAGCTGCCATCGACTTGTAAATCGAGCGAAGGTCTCCAGTTTGCCCCTCGACATGCTGAACCCTCAATCACTGGAGATGGTGGGAGTAGAGCAGAATATAAGAGTACATGTGTGATCACTGTGACATTTGTGATCATCAGTATTTATATGTGCATGATAGGGTTAGTGATTCAGGAGAAGGTCATCCTTATGAGGTAGTGGGAAGTGAGTTTGTCAGACAGAGAGCCTGCCTTGTAGATTTGCAGAAAGATCCCGGACAAGAATTGGAGGAAGAAAGAGCTGCATACATCATCTGTCTGTCCTTCAATCACACATCTTTCTTTCACAGTGACCTGAAAAGAGAGAAAGGATAGGGTAATGGATGATAAAAAGAGAGAGAGCAATAGGGAGAGAGAGTAGGAGGAGTAGGAGATGGAAGTGTGGGGGATGCATTAGTGAAAATAAACATCTATCCTTAGTAGAGAGGCGATGAGGAAACTCATAGCAACAAGCCTCTAATATTCTAACATGTTTCTGTGCATCGCCTGATGCACTTAAGCTTTGCTGTTGTATAACAGTAGCACATATATAGTGTAAATTATTACAGGAAAATGCTCAGGGTAAATTATTGTATGTTACTTGTACAGCCACAGTGGTGATGAAATGGTCATATAGTTTTCGAGATCACTCAATGTGATTCCATGGGGAACTTGTCATAAAGAGGGAAGTCCCCTCATGGGTCAGTATATATGATCCATGTAATCTCTTTAGTCGAACATGTCTGTCATTCCTCAAGGTTGTTTCAGTGTGGGATGCCATACTTTACTATGCCACAATGTCAACAGAAATGAACAATGAGTACCATGCTTCTGTGTCAGACTAGAAAGGATCATGCATGTTATGAAGATGAACAGTTTTTAAGTGCGCTATTGCATATCAAGTTTCTTGTGTCATAGAGCCTGACAGTTTGAAATATGGTGTGTGTGTGTGTGTGTGTGTGTGTGTGTGGCAGTAAGACACAAGCAGATGTGCTCATAGTATGGTGATATACAGATATCCTAATGCATATGCAACAACATGAACAACTATTAAAAGCCTTTTATAGTGTGATGTTTATATTAGCAGCTACATGGACATGCAAGTTTAAGACTAAACATTTTTCAATCAGTTACGAATAGGTTTCACTTTGACCATAAAGACATGAAAGTCTTTATAAATACATTAAAGTGAAGTTAGTTAGGAATTTATGTTGTTGATGGTTTCTACTCCCATGTCTTTGTTGCGGTGACAAAAATGTTTGGCATTAAGGGTTTTTTGCTGTCACATATGCTCTACTCGGCCGAGTGCAGTAAATCAAACCAATAAGTAGAGTACCCCATTAAAACACAGCAAATCTCACCAGATGAACACAGATGCTCCGGAGCTGGTCCATACACCACACTGTCCTCTCTTCTTGCAGCTCTGCAACAATCTAGGTCGACTGATGGTTTATCATCATCTCCTTCCAGCAGTAATCCAAGAAGTGGGATTCAGTATTGATGAACATACAAGGGTCACACAACTGACAGATGTTATTTCCTTCCTGAGCCCTAGACAGAGGAAAAACAAATCCACAGAGATTAGTCCTGACAGGGATATTGGTAGGATTCTTCTTTTTTGCCCCTTTTTGTCTTATTCATCCATGTGGACTGGTTTGTGAATACTCCTCATCTCATAAACTCTCTGTTGCGCTCCCTCCCTGCCTAACTGTCTGGATAGGAGTGCAAACCATCACACTACTGGTATCTCTCTATCTCCCGCTCTGCTCTCCTCTCTTTCCCTCACTCCCTTGTTCCCTCACTCTCTCTCTTACTGCGGAGGTTTGCAGTGCTCCCCCATTCCTGATTGGTCTTTTATGATAGGCTTAACCCTTTCCTCTCCTGCGAGGGGAGGTATTTCCTTTTGTTATGACTCTATCCTCTCTTCCCGGACAGTGACTGTGGCATCCCGTGTGGGGCTGTAGTGATTTTGAAAAAAGCTTTACTACGATTTTGCACAGGGACTTTTGATGCCACTGCGCTAAACACAACGTGCAGGGTCGGATAGGCAGGCTGTTGAAGGAAAAACAGCAGAAAACGCTGGAATGATGTATTAATTAGTTCTGTCACAATGTAATGAACAAGTAATGTGTTTTTGCACCGTAGGAGGAATGATGAGGATGGAGAGCCAGCAGATTGAAGCAATTTTTTGTATTGATTTTGTGCATGCACATAGGTCATAATATGCATGTGCAAGTGAGCATCGGAGGCAGTGAGACTGACAGAGTGGAGATAAATTCTTGCATCTGTGAGTGGGAGAAATGGATTATGCAGGAAAGAATGAAAGTCAGAAAAGAAGAGATAGAGGATAGTTGCTCTGATTGATAGTTTCAATTAAGTTGCTCTGTCAGATCAGTAAGAGGTTGACCACCCTCCATTCCTTTGTCAAGGCTCATTTGTCAGGTGCAATTATTGCCAGAGGGCATCCTGATACCTGACAGCCTCCTGTAAAAAAGAGGGGCATCCAACCCTATGGCATGGCTACCTAATAAACTAATGATTAAAGCCCAAAATCATCAGTATTTGTTATTCTGATGGTGACAGTTTAATAATTGCACTTCTGCCAGGCAGATGTTTCAGTTAGTTTTTGGCATTAAAAGTTGACTGACTGCACTGAAACACAGGTAAAGGGTCTAGAAGGGATTGTAAGTGTTACCTTTTGTAGTGAGGAAACATTTAGAATTCAAGTAATTTTTCAAGTGAAAATGCCTAAAAAACCTAAATTTGGTGCCATATAGCAAAGTAAGAGTGTCTGTGGATTTCACCTCACTCCACAGCAAGCTGTTAACAGCAGCTTTATGGTCGAAGCAAGCTAGTTGCTGGGTGCTAGTCAACAACATTGCCAATGTTTGACATTTGTAGTCAGACAATATCCAATACACACAGTGGTGCAGAGCAGAATGGGCTGTCCACAACTAACCACTGCACTGTACGTTATAATGATGAACACAAAACACGCCAACACTTACAGCTTCAAAGTTTGAAGTCAGGTCACATACAGGCCATGGCGGTAAAGTTACGGTTGTGGAGTGTTGGAGTGTGTGACAAAACGAGCATTGTGAAGATATCATTTTGGGCTTTGAGAGATTGTGAGGGACATTTTGCTGACTGGTCAATCAAAAAATTAAAACATTATCGATAATGACAATAACCATTGCAGCCCTACACCTTGTTGCTGTATGTTGATAATTTAATGTCTCCACATGGCCCTCATAATGTACCCTTTGGATTGTGCAGGTAAAAAGTGGCATGATGAGCTTTGCAGTCACAACATGTTGAGTTTCTTGATGGAATCTCTTCCCGATACTGTATCAATGGTAATCCTTTAATGTACAATGGAAGTCACAGGAAAACCTGAATCACAATCTGGTATCCACTTGACCCAACCTGGCACTTCCACTTGACACACGTGGACCACCACTTATTGGAGGATTAAGAGGATCAAATACGTGCATATTTTTAAGCCCGTCGTCCACTCTAAATGTCACCTGATCTTCGCACTGCATGATATGGAGCTTGCCATGTGTGTTGAGAGGAATTGTATGGTGGGTGGGGTGGGGCAGCTTTTTATCCTTTTATCCGTGGTGGTTAGTGTGTGTCTGCCTATCAGTAAGGTTGGGTGCATGTGTGTCCTTAGGATTGCAAGTACCTGCTTCATACCATTCGATATCGATAATTATCACAATAAATGTCAAATCATTATTTCTTTCAGGTTGAAAGGCTGACTTTTGCTCTTGAGTAAAAATTGAAGAAACCAGATAGTTAATTGTGTGGCTAAACTTTTCTTTATGGTCAGAATGTGACAAAAACTTGCTGCCAAACAGTCGATCACTTCACAAGTCTGAGCTAGAACATTCAAAACTATTAGGACTTTTTTCAAAAAATATGATTTATAAATCTTTTTTCACTTTCTTTTCCTCAACAAAATAAATATCTTAATAGAAATGTTAATTGCTAATTTGTTCATTATTCAAATAAATTCATTCAAACATTTAATGACAATTTATTGAATATTTGTTATATTGTTATTGAGGTAAATTATGTTGAAATAATTATCATTATTGTTTTATTGCCCAGGCCTATTTTAGAGTATAAGTAGCAACACCGCACATCAATGCAAAACAACTTCGTCTTTTGAGCATCCTGAGGAGAATGGAAAGTAGATGAGTATATGAAAACACTGGACCGACCACTTGACAGCCTTATCACAGCTCTTCAGGAATCCTCCTAGTTTAAAGAGTGGTGAACATGCTGCTGAAAAAATACTGCATTCCCAAAACTTCAGAGTTCAATAGAACAATGACGTTAATATTTTATTGCCATTAATATTTCATCCAACTTTTTCTCTATGTCCCCAGACTCCAGTGTCTGATTTTCACTACAGTTTTCTCTCCTTTCACTCAGAGTCCATGGGTATGCTTTCTGCACTTGCCTGTGGATAATACAATGTGTGCATTTCTTTGCTTAAACACACTTACACCCTCTTTGTCACACTGTGTGTGGCATCTCTGCAAATAGGATCCTCTCTGGCCTGAGTTAATCAGATAAAGAAGATGCAGATGTGCTGTCAGTAGCCGTCTTATTTCAGTTCCATGCTTTGCATGCCAAACATCAGCAGGCAATAGTGGAAAGGAAGCAAGCAGACCCAGAGGACCAGCACACAGACTTTTATCTCCTCCCTGCAGCAGGCATCCTGCCCTTCCATTTGGTGCCACTGTGATTTGCTCCAGATTGCTCCAGATCAGAGCTAGGCCAGTGCTAATGGACTGGCTGGTTTCAAATGTTGTAGCGGTCTGCTATCGTCTGATCTATTTAAATAGCTCTTTTTCGCAAACTCTGAGTAGTTCTTGGTTCAAGCTTGACTTGGACAGTCATACAGAAATGCAGAAAAACAAATATTGTCTCGAGCTGCTTCTGAGATCAAGAAAAAAGGGAGATTCACATCCCAAGGTCCTCTGGTTTTTGCCTGGGGTTTGACCACAGGGCAGCCTGCTTTGGGCTCAGTCCCAGGGTCCCTTTGGATTCTTGCTCAGTTGGTAAGAGATGAAAGTGCCTGGAAAAAGTAAGAAGAAGAGGAGATGAAAAGTAGCCCATACTCACCTCCTCCTACGTTAAACGCTCTGAAGAGCTGAAGATAAAATGCAGCCTCAGTCCTAGAGGAACGGTTAATGTATCCTCTTCCATCCCTGTACAGGTCCATTAGTGCTGAAGTGACTTCATTTGTGCGTGACATTTAGTGCGGTATATTGTGTAATGGTTTTTGGTACCGTCGGTAAATACACCAAGTTAATTTGGTTATACAATAGATTAAAGCCCTCAAATGATTGTGTAATTATTGTCAGTTAGTTTTCAATTATGGTGCAATTGTCAAATAATTATGCGGTACAATGTACAATTTAAAATGGCAACAAAACGGGAAAATAAAGGAATAAAGGTGTGAAGATTTGTGAAGAACTGATATTGCATAGGTAAAATCATTTAACTTATTGAAGACAACAGAGGCCATGGAAATGATTATTTTTATATTTTGTTATATCATGTGATAACTGCGATGTCAACACAGCAAAATTATTTTTTTCCTAGTCAGAAGATGGTAATTTGTCAGACAAACAACTATTTCATCATCTTGACAATCCTAATGTAATCCAAAATTGTCTTGCTTGTGTTCAATAGATAACGTGTACAAAATTCTGACATGGCAGTCATCTATGATTAGAAGTCATAATTTATTCTCTTAATGTCCACTGCTCACATTTGATATGAGCATGTTAATATTTCCTAAAGCAGCCACAACCAATCAAACCAGTCCAGTGCGTGTCTTGTTCGGACCGGCGTGAATGGCACTAATATTACCTTCTCCCGTTGGCGAGCTAAGCCGGGCCAAGGGATTGCTGGACCGGTGTGTGTGGCGCAGAGCTAAGCTGGGCTTATATCTGTGTAAAATTTGTTCATATGCAAAATACATATCATTTACAGACATGTGATTGGCAAAAGGCCAAAAAAGCAGAAAAAATATAGGCTACTGAGACCCCCGATACCCCGATTTAACTGGTGGCGGCTCTAACATGGATGGTAAAGCAGGACCCAGGACAATAAGTTATTTAATGGATGTGTTTCAGTGGGAATCACAGACAAGGGTCTAATCCACTGCAGAAGTCATTGCCATGGTTACCTTGCGGAGCACTTGTTTGCCTGTCTGTTGATGAGGAGCGCAGAGCGACCCCTGTGAAAAGGCCTAATATAAACCCTGTCACAATCATTCACAAGAAATTAATTAATAACGTGCCAAAACTTTTAACATGAGGATGACTTAAAGAGCAACCATTCATACAGTAAAGTGTATATATAGGCTACATGAGTGATCAATAGATAACAAAGTCAAAGTAAACATTAGACATAGCCTATAACAAGCAGTAATCAAAACATTCCCAATATATCCGATACTTAGCATAGGCTATAGACCTACTCCTTAAAAGAGTAATATTGGCTACTCTACTTAGGCCCACTAACGTTACTGGGTGATAACACCACTCTCTCCCGATGAGCACAAGCATCACTGGCAGCAGCGGCCGGAGTTTCTCGTCGCTGTGTTGCTTAAGCTGATGCTTTGATTAGCCTAAGTATAAATGTAGAACTGTTCGCGGTTGAAAGCTTTTCGCTGGTCGCACAAAGTTTACAATGGACGACAATGTTCTTTGCATCTCAGACTGTGACACAGTACTGGCAATAATGTTATTTACAGCTGACGAAAATACCTCTCTCTCCCTGTTCTCCAGTTGTCCTTTAGCTTCTTGGCTAACCGCTGACTTTAACGGCATAAGGTCCGGTGCCGCTGAGCTGCAGCGCAGTCGCGCATTCACATCGGGGATGGTGCATTAAGTAGCGCAGCGTTACTTGGATTAGTAACTGTAATAATATAAAGGTTTTGGAAACAGTAATCTGTTACATTACTCTTTACTGAGAAAAGTAATATTGCAGTAAGCCTATTACTGCCCAACACCTTACGTACCACTGATGCGCTAGAGCGCCTTGCATCCCTGCATTTAAGATCTAGTGATGGACTACTTTGTAAGGTACCAAAATTGAGGACCAAAGCAGAAAAGAGGAGTCTGTCTTACTATGGCTCTATGGTCCTGGAATGAACTACAGTCTAGGCTTAAGATTGGTGCACTAATTTCCTTAGCTGACATTCTGACGGATGTATGCACTTGTCTTTAATTAACGGTAGGTAGATCTCGACATTTAGTCCTTATTTCGTTTATATATATATTTATATATTTTAAACTCCTTGCATTTTTTTCTAGGTAAATATTTTGTAAACTTTGTGTAAAGCTGTATTGTATTTTAATTTACGTAATGTATTGTTTTTCAACTTATGGTTGAAAAATTGTTTTATTTGTGTTATACAGGACTCCCTGTGTCTCAATGGGACATTTCCTGTTTAAATAAACGTTTATATATATATATCAAACGCTGTCTAATGCAGGTGTTAGATGACACAGAATCATATAATTACTTGTTTTATCCTGTGTATAATGGAATAAAATCTACACAGCCTCTGGAACACTTTACAATGTTCTTTCTGATCACCATTGTGCAAGACGGATAAATCATTTCTCTTAGAGGTAGAAATGTGTAGTGTGTAATACAATTTGATAGTAACCTATAACGGCCAATAATCGTCTGCTGAGTTTGTGAAAGTTCAGTCTGGGAAACATTTACCAGAAATTAAGAACTTGTGTGGACTAATATATATTTATATAAGAATTTCTGTATGTTTTGGGTTTTTTGTGGCTACATCTACATGTGCACTATGAGTATCTCGTACTTTGCTTCACCATACTTTGTTGCTGTTATTTATTGTCATTGCTCTATTAGCTGCCAAAGATATGTAATCTTTCTCTCTAGCTGTGTCCCCCTCTCTCTTACTCAATCACTTGTCCTTCCCTCTGCTTTGGTTAGAGGTGAGCTCTGTGTTCTGCAATTGATTTACAGTCCTGGTGGCATTGTGAGTCAGGAAGGTTAGAGCCATAAAGCTGAACTAGGTGAAGTCAGCTGTTTAACCCTGACCATGCGGTTAGAGATTGTCCAGGCTCCCTCTTTAGTCCCCAACACCCCTTACGCACACACACACACACACCCGCCTGGGACAGATTCTTTGCTGTTTCCTGCCATACTGTGACCTCTTCACTGTTCTCTGTCACGGAGACAGAACAGCTCCTCAGAAGTCGGTCACTTCCTGTCACGGCACAACATCTGTTTACGTTAGCTATGTCAAAGAGCGGTGACAAAGGCGTGGGAACGCAAGGGAGTGCATGGGGGACCCCACACTCACACCAAGGCTGAATCTTGGGGGAAGCACGTAGAGGACAACCACACACACACACACACACACACGCACAGCAGATAAACACACAGATGGACACAATTATGCTCCTCCCTACAGGCACTCAGCCATCAGAGCACTCAGTGTTTGTCATCTAATTTCGTCTGGTCATGCTGCTACCCCTGGGAGTTCATGTAACGGGAAAATGGACAGTTTTCTTAGACAGACACTCTCCTTCAACAACAACTTTAAGGACTTCAGTAACCAGTTTGTGATTGACTAACGTGAGGGTAACTAGGTCAGCGGATTTTGCTTTTTGAAAATTGATTATTTTCCATGCGTGCTTTCTGCCAAGGACATTTCCGCCCCAGGGGCTGTATATCTGTGTGTGTGCGTGTGTGTTTGCGTCTGTCTTAGTGCGTTTGTGTTATTAACAGCTGAGACTGCCATGTTGTTCTCCGGTCTAAGCCCTATTGGCTTTCCTGGCTGACTGTCTTCTAATACAATGTCTTATCCCTGTGTTCAGTAGCCACAGGGGACCCAACAGAGAGGGAATTCCATTCTTGAATGAAATTACTTGCCAAAGATTACAAAGACCATTAAGTTCTGAGGGCCAGGGCAACACAGACAAAGGACTTCTTAGCGGCGCACAATAACATTTACTGCCATTTTATGCTATTGTCACAGAATAGTGTGCCATTATTGTGTCATGGTTGGCATTTCCTTCAGGGAATTTGTCTATGTTGGGTTATTTCACAAAATAGAGCCGTTTTTGAAATTTCCTCTGCTCTGTCTACTTGAGGAAAAATCTCTTAATGTTTGTTCCTCATGCTGTTTTATGCTGTAATCTGTTTTTGCATCATATTTTGATTGCCATGTAGAGGTGAATAAAGGTCCTATGAGTGCTACATTGATGATGGCATACTGTGTTTACTTCGCAGTGGAGGGAGAAGATGCTTACTGCATGGACATTACATACAATACATTTGCTGATCAGTCCTCACACTAAAATACAGACGGCTTTGTGGTTGGAACTCTGTGGCCTTGTAGTTGCTTGCGACAAACAATGCTTGTTTTTCTCCTCTGTATGTCCTTTGAGTTGTAGTCTTTAGGGGGATGGAGGGATTAACCTCAAATAGATGGGCCTGTGAACACCAACAGGAGGCCCATTAATAAGCAGAGTAACTCTTCCTTGTACACGTACACATGTATTCACTCTCATGCCTACGCAATACAAATACTAATATCTAGTCACAAGTTATTCTTCTGAAGACGTATATTAGTCTACTTTTTTGGAAGCTCCATTATTCCACAAAAAATAAAAAAAAGATAACTAGGGATTCCTGCTATCTTATGTTCACATCAGTGCAGCTTCTTTGTACAATGATATATTTGGTTCATGACAATTGTCTTTTTTTAAAATGAAATGTAATATCTGAAGGGAAGCAGTGCTTCCCCTATATGCGTTGCTGCTGAATTGTGACCGCCGCTACTAAAATTTCCCATACTCATTATTATATCAATGCGCTACTGATTTTCACTCACACACTGTGCGAGCACAGTAACACTCATCGCTTGGCTTGCTTCCTTTCCGCGTTCTTCACAGAACATCTACATGACAGGTGCTGTCATAAAAGCAGCATAACTCCTTTTAGGAATTGGGAGGTGTGTAGGGAGTGTTTGATTGTCCGAGTGGCAAAAAGGGAACGGCACTAAATGTACGGTGTCGGTTACAGTGTGTTAGCTTCTCAGGACCCCAACTGCTGGAAAAGTGAAACCTGTTTGTGCTAGCTAACATCTCCCCTCCCCTTCAGACTGTGCAGCTAAGCAGGAAAGCTTAAACAGAAGGCTACGTCTTTTGGCTGCTATGAAACTTAACATTAGCTCAATTTATGGAAAGTAACTGGAAGCTGTATTCTATCTCGACCTACTTGTCCAATGTTAAGATCATCAGGAACAAACTCAGACTAAACTGGTGTAGCCTACAGACCTCTGAGTTTCTGCTGAATATCTTGCCCGCTCTGACTGGGCAGAGCAAGTGAAGTCTCCCGTCCTCTGCCGTCACATGAGGTGGAGAATGATGGGCCTGTAGCACCGTGGGACCCGCCATACTGGACGGCACCTTCGGGATGTAGCCCGAACATGGGTGCAGGATGACCCTTACTCTCCCTGGGGCAAACTCCAGGCTTTGAGGGGATGCTGAAAGCGCTTGGAGATCCCCCACCCTCCTCAGAGAGGTGATAGCGAAGAGAAAGGCCATGTTCAGGGTTAGGTGCTTGGCATCAGCTGACTAAGGACTCTAAGGACTCGGAGGGTGCCTCAGCCAACGCCTCAAGAACCACTGCTAGGTCCCAGGTGGGAATCCTAGAGTGAGTCACCGGTCTCATCCTCCACGGAGGAACGTACGACCAAAGGCTGCTTCCCCAGAGGTACCTCTCTCAAAGGGGCGTGGAACGCTGCAATGGCACGAGAAATGATGCTCCTCCCAGGAGCCCTTCGCAAAGCGGCCGTCCATGACCGCGCCCCACCCCGTGAGTGATGCATCAGTCGAAATTATAGTCTGGCGACATGACGCCCCCAACACGGGACCTTGGGACAGGAACCAGGGTTTCTTCCATATTGATAAGGAACAAATGCACCTCTGCTCGTAACTCGTATCAGCCGGAACGGATTTCCCTCGGGGAAAACCCCTGGGTTTTCAACCAACACTGCCGGGGTCTCGTGTGCAGTAGGCCTGAGGGGTGCTGGACGCTGCTGCCATGAGACCCAACACCCTCTGAAAGGGCTTCACAGTAATGGGGTGACCTAGCTTCACCCTGTTTATA
The DNA here is from genome assembly GCA_029875015.1 of Lepomis gibbosus. NCBI lineage: Eukaryota > Metazoa > Chordata > Actinopteri > Centrarchiformes > Centrarchidae > Lepomis > Lepomis gibbosus. Next base: position 22,513 of record JAPMOB010248075.1, read on the forward strand.
GTGGACACCATGGACTCGACTCATGCAGGGGACAGGCGGGCCCGCATCTTCCTGGAGTCCCATACCACCCCTAGGAACGTGGTCCACTTGGCGGGTGTCAGCACTCTCTTCTTCATGTTGAGCCTCAGCCCTAAATGCTGAAGATGACCAAGGACGACATCTCGATGCCGAACTGCTAACTCTTGAGACTGGGCTAAAATGAGCCTGTCGTCGATGCAGTTCAAAATGCGGATGCCCTGGAGCCTCAGTGGGGTCAGAGCTGCATTCATACATTTGGTAAACGTGTGAGGGGAGAGTACTAGGCCGAAAGGAAGAACCCGATACTGGTACCCCACGCCCCCGAAGGCGAACCACAGGAACTTCCTGTGGGAGGGACGGATGGCGATGTGAAAAAGCATCTTTTAGATCTATCATTACAAACCAATCCTCGGATTGGATGTGACTGATGATAGCAGGGATGGTGAGCATCTTGAATCTAAATCTCGTCAGAGACCGGTTGACCAACGCCTGTTTTCTGAGCCGTTCCCTGGGAGAAGACATCAGTGGATACCGGGCGGCCCCCTGAAGCGAATGAACGGCAGGGGAGGGTTGCCGAGAGACCACCGTTTGAGAGCTTGCTCTGCTGCAGCCTGCGGCCCCTCGAGGCGGCAGAACGGTGAGAGCTTATTGGAGGTCGGTGCTTCCTGAGCATCGAAGCGGCGAGAAACAACGCTTGTTGCCTACACCTCCAAGAGGGAGAGGACCTCGGCCGGTCTCCCTCGTAGATGTTCTGTGTCTTGATGCTGGGCCTCCCTACATGAAATCTCCGGACCTCTTTCCCTGGGTCTGCCGAGACTGAATGACGGTCAGAGCCGTCTTCTCGGGTGGCTGTGGGCGAGAAAGCCGCCTTGCGTCCCAGATTTGTTGAGAGGGACAACAGGAAGCAACGCTTCGCTTCTGAATACAGCAGTAGGATCTAGACTCTGGCAGAGCTCGTCTCTCTTCAGCTGTCTTGGACCCAGACCGGCGGGGGAGATACTGCTCAAACGCTTCTCCCTGCGTTCAGCGAGCTGAAACCTGCTGGCAACAGCCTCCACTGCCTCACAAAACTGGCCAGTAGAAGATAGGGGCACATCCAGGATAAAAGCTTTAACTCCTCTTTCCCCTGGATGTCCGAGAGGTTGAGCCACAGATGACGCTCTGTAGCCACCAATGCTGCCATGGAGCGGCCAAAGGAACGGGCCGTCTCCTTTGTAACCCAGAGTGCTAAGTCTGTAGCTCTACGGAGCTCAGTCAGGTCCTCCTTGGAGGAACCTCCCCCTAGGTCACAGTCTCGGCCTGGTACGCCTGCAAGATGGCCATAGTGTACAGGCTTGTACCAGCTCGACCCGCTGCCACGTAGGCCTTGCCCACCAAAGCGGATGTCGTCTGACACGGCTTGGTGGGGAGCAATGGCGTCTGGAGGAATGAAGCTAGGGTGGGAGAAAGCGAGCGCTTCCTCCACCCGAGGCATCATTCCATAGCCGTGCTGCTTAGTTTCTGTCAAGCTGCTGCCGTCCAGTAAAGGGGAAGCAGACAGCCGTGCAGAGCAGTTTCCTCTTTTTTTTTTGTCTGTTCCATGATTTACACAACTCATTTTGTACTCCATGATGCTAAGCACATCTAACTCCTCAGAATCGGACTGTGCAAGCCTCTCCGGACTCATAACTCGGGCGGGAGAAGTCGAGAACGGGCTCCCAAGCGGGGAAGAGAGGAGGCGGAGTTAGGAGAGGAGGACCAGGAAAGGCCTCAACCGTCCCGACGCCCTCTGAGATATATCGCGCTGTGATCCCTGGACTGTAGTCGCCGCGACACCTCAGCGACCACGGGGCCTCAGCCACGGGGAGAGCGAGTTTGGCTGTCCTCCGAAAGGAGAGCCACACGAGACCTCAGCCCCCTCAGGGACAGGGCCTCGCCATGGCCGCAGGCAGCCCCCTCGAAAGCTTTCTCAGTAGTGGAGTTTTTCAACTATAGCCTGGAGTGCCTGCTGAATAGAAAAAAGCTAATGAGTATTGTGTGCTGGTGTGCTTATATACACCTCCATTTATTCTGTCACACACTACCGTTTAGAGCAGTGCCAATAGGATTGGAGTAGTTTCATTCATAGTTCAGCCCTGCCACGCGAAAGGGCGTTCCCATAGTGTCGTCACCGACGCAGTTCGAGTTCCTTCGGAGGGGAACCTGAGGTTAGTAAAGCAAATTCGTGATGCAAACTAGTCCCTTTAAGATAATAAGGAGATGTTTCTTTTTGGATTTTAATGTGCAAATATAATGCACCTCAGAAGGGAGGTGGTTTCTCATGTTGCCTATTTTTTATATCAATGTCTATAAAGATAAATGCCTAAAGCTGTAAAATGAAGAAACAAAAGGCAAACATGAACAATTGTATCTATAATGATTCTGAGGTCATATTAACAGGTTTTTCCTGCCGTTAAGGCTTAGAGCAGGGGTATCAAACTCATTTTCACCAAGGGCCACATATGGCTTCCCTTCAAAGGGCCTGCAACTGTAAGACTGTATAATCAAAACTACTCTGTAACATAGTTAAATAACTGTCTCTGTATTTGATTATTTATTCAAGTTACAAAAATTGTATATGCATTTGCACAGATGCAAAAATATAAGCACATTTCTCTGTGTTATTATAACATAACTACATTAATTTATCAGGTTTAGAAACCGATAATTCTCTATCAATCAAAGATCAAACTTTCCAAGTTAATAAAGACAAATATAATCAAACACAAGCTATTAAGTTTTTCACAGGCAAGAGGTGTCGAACTATGGTAAAACAAATAATTAATAAATAAGTAATTTATTTTTACTTATGGACTTCTCCACTGCATCAAAAATGTCCCTCCCAGTTATTGTCCCATGCATGGCAGCTACATCCAAAAGTTACTCAGTAACAGAGAAGTCCACCTAGACCCCTCTTATAAAAATGGACAGCTGCGCTGTATCGGTGTTGTCCGGGCTTTCATCAACAGCTAACAAAAAAGCCAGATAATTCCAGTCGGCCTTTTAATTCTTGGACAAGACGTTGTTTTTCTCGGAGGCTAAATTTTGCATACTTAGCTCCATATTTGGTGTCAAAATGCTGCCGTATATTGTGCTCCTTCATCACCGACACTGCCTCATAACACAAAAGATATACTGTTTTTTGTCTTTGAAGGGCAAACAGGTATTCACCTTCCCATCTTTCATGAAATTGTCTTCCTTTAGCATCAAGTTTTCTCTTCTTGGACATTTTGGGACGGTTTGTCTATTTCTCATCTCCACTTGTCAGAAAACCACATAGTTGAACGCGAATTTGGAAACACTGCAATCTACTGGCGGGATACCGTTACTTTGCAGGTCACAAAATTGACATGCATTGTGGGATATGTAGTTTATGGTCTATGTACACTTTAAAGCAGCATTGACTTTTATTTAATCATAAATCTTTTAAGCCTTTGCGGGCCATATAAAATGACATGGCGAGAAAACTTGATGCTGTGCCATAAATTTAAAATCACTGTGGAGAGCATCATAACCAATCAAATTCTTTTCCCCAAATCTAATGGTTGTAGTTCTTCTCCAGTAGACTGATCTTCGGGTGGTTTTTTTTAATCTGCTCTAGCTTTTCCAACTATTTGTTCAGAGATATGCTGAAAATAATGGCCCGATAATGTGAAATTACATATTTTTCATTGGAAAACTTGAAAATTGAAAAAAATTTCTTGGGAGGACCCCTGAACCCCCCATCCCCTTTACCAAGACTACTATGACCACCACCAAAACATTTATCTAAAGCTCACATAAAACTATGGGAAAACACTGAAATTTCAAGCTATTCTAGTGCACCGCATGGTCATGGACACAAGAGCAATACTGCTGAGACATGTTTTGTTTGGGTTTCATATTCATACATACTATGCAATAGGCGCACAAAAAAAAAATTGCTTTACCTCCGCTGCTCCAACTCTATCCTAGGGGAAACACTGGGAAGGGTTCCAATATTGCAACTTGTGGACATAGAAGCCATGACAAGGCTTCTGCTATTGCTCCCTCCCTCAAATTACACATATTTTTCCATACCCTGTCTTCTCTTTTCACCTGATTCCCTTTCTTCTCACTTTCCTTGCTCGCGCCTAACAATAATTACCCAGTGCTAGCTGTCATCTTGTGGCTGTCCCTAGTCACACCTTGTCATCGAGGCCTCCCTTGTTGATGGTCCACCACTAATGGGCCACTGCCTTGGCTCAGACAGACAAGATGACCCTTTCTTCCTCAGCTGCTACCTCTTCATTAAGGCTAGCCTCCAGCTACTGTGGCAAAAAGATCAGCACTAGGGCCGCACCATTTGGAAAAAAAAGTGACATTGCAATATCTTTTTTTCTGCCTTTCTATATATACAGTACTTATTGTGATATGAAAAAATACAGCATTTTTTTTACCAGATACATACATTGTCTTATTCATGTACAATTAAAATGTTTATCATTTGGATCCTTTAAAAGTCTATACTCTTCTAACAGATCAAACCCCCCCTCCTTCTTTTATCACACTTGGTTCAGCCCTCCACTATCTGTTTTGTGTATGCAAGACACCAGCATGTAGAAAGGTAGGAACAGGTGGGGAGGTATTTGATTAAAACAACATGTGTTTCCTGACAAAATTTACACATGGACTTGTGAAAAGGTGCGTTTGACCAGTTTATCAAACAACCCAATAGGGCCGTAATTATTCTGAAACCAAGACGACAATAACGACACGAGACCGTGGACGTTTGTGTTGCAGTTTTGGTCTTGGTTTCAGAACAATTCTACATTCTGTGGGACATAACCCGCGCCCTGGGCTGTTCAGCTCTTGTAACTGTGTGGGTGGAGCAAGTTAGCACAAGCTGTAGACCTTTTTTTTGTAAATATTACACCATACACCTATTTTATTGTCTTTGAACTGTGTGTGTCACGAGACGATTTTGGTACAGTCGTGATTGAGTGATCATGCATACGTTACACTAGTTTAATTAAATCAAGATGGACAATAATAATAATAATGATAATGATAATGATGATAATGCCCCCTGCCCCCCTCAAAAAGAGGTATAAATCCATCCATGGCTCAAAAATCGACCTTTACACTCCTACATTTACATTTTTTGTACATCATCCCTTTTCAAATAAACGATACATTTAAATCATGTATTGGGAACTGATCAAACTGTGAAACTGTGAACCTTGTGAGTTTTCCTTTTGTGTCACGCAACAAACAAAATGCTAGCATGTCTTGTTTGAGGTCATTTGCATTAACATCACATGTCCTGCAATGTGACTGTTGCACATGCTAACATCGCGATATCAATGCTGAAACAATATATCATGTATATCTAATCAACATTTTTTCTCATGTGTCGGGATGGTGTGACTGTCGATAAATTACATGTCAACTCCTGTTCAAAGTCTGAACTGAACTGAATGGATCTGATGCTGATTGTTTTCAATCATTTAAAAGCAAAACTTTGTTATTAGTGTGCCTTCTAACTCAAACGACAAGATGTCTGGATGTGTGCCACAAAATCTGAACAGTATCTTTTCCTGTTAGTTCTCCTCTCTTCAATGGAGGGAAATAGATGTCAATTATATGCAATTAAGATTGAAATGCAGCACTAAGATGCTCATTCTTGTTCCGTAATCTGTAGTGAGGATGTGTAGCAGTGAATTAAGCTCTTTATTATACCTACGCATGCATAACTTAATCTTTGACAGGTGTGGAATGACAGATCATGTATGTTGCCATTTTCAGAATTAGTCTGATATCCTTAAATCATTGCATATTGTTTAGCCTTTAAGGGCATCAAAGACACCAGGTGCAGTTAAGTCCAGTCTCCCATGCATCAGATGACTGTTGCTCAGGAGTGTGATAGTCTGTGTCAGTGGCAGCAGTAGGGTGTTGGCCCTGTCTATGAGTGTACCAGGCTGTTTCCCTTGATTGTCTGGCATGGGGTCAAGGTAACACAGGGCTGGTCAATATCGTCAGCATTTCTTACTATCAAGGAACATACTGTGACACCACTAGGATGTGCATGACTGAAAGTGTGTGTATCTTTGTGTAGATTCATGTGCAACGGAAGATGCTCTTAGAATGTTGATGCCATTAGTGGTTTTCTATGTATCACTATGAGTCATGTTAAAGTAGACTGCCAAACTATTTCTACATAATCAATGCATTCTTGCTGACTCCCTAGTGGCTGACTCATACACTGTGCTGTAACATGTACATCCTGTGGTGTGTGTGCTTACTTCTATCCAATGATCAAACACTTCTATTCTGTGGTGTCATAAGAAATCAAGCACTTGTTCATTCGAAAGTAGGAAGAACCAAGAAAATATTATTCAGATTTCTCTGTGGTGTTAGGTTATTTTGTGATGATTTTCCATTAAAACATGTTAACCTCCACACTGATTTAGTCTCTCTGTCAACATGGAGGATGCTGATGCTCTTAGGTTCCTACTCAGTTCTGCAAAATGTTAATTGATCGTACTTATCTGAGCTGAAATCCAGTCAGAGTGACTGCAATCAAGAGGGGGACAATGTTAAATAGTAGTGTGTGAAAGGGCTGTTGGAGGACAAAATGTATTCTGTTTGATCTGCTTGAATTCAAAATTAACAGTGTGTAATCAAAAAAGTCCATGTCTTATACTGCTGGGTGTTCTGTGCTTTGTCATCTAATGTATTGCATCTGTTGCCCTATCAGTAAAATAGGGCTATTATTGTTCACTTTGTAAACGCTAAATGGAGGACACTGAGCACATAATAAGGAAACCCAACCATCTGTGAAGTAATGTGTGGAAGATTTTGAATTTGACACCGTTTATGGGAAAATCACAGATAAGGAAAAAGCTGTTAACGCTTCCATTGTAAAATGCAACTGCGATAGCACTTACTTTAATGAAGCAGCAAAGGTATCGCCAGTGAACAAGAAAACCTTAAAGCTGGGATATGTAATTTATTTCAGAAGCATGCTTTTTTAAATTTGTTAAAATTCCCTTTACATCCTGACAGCAGTCAATAAATCAAATGCTCTGACCCAAAAATGAAAAAAAAACAAAAACAAAAAAAAACGATGGCTGTCGCAGGAAGAACGTGGTGGCCTATATGCCTGTCTACATATCGGTTCTCCAACATTGCTTACCCCAGCTTTAATTCTACAATAGAGATTAGGACCAGGCTGTGGGGGTTTTATTCAAATTAATTCCAACAAATTGTTCTTATTCATTCAAGCTTAATGTTTTTGAAAAACTGGTAGCCCTAGTGGATGATATGGAAACAACTGCTGTATCATGTTATTTTTTCTGTTGTAATGTTGACACTTCGTGATGAGATTTTATCTTATTCATAATGGGATTACATTACAAGCTTCATCCTATTGAAGAAAAAATCATTAAATGTCAATATTGCATAAAGCATTGATTTGCAACATTGCCCACAATAGCTACAAAATACAAAAATATTAAAGGAATAGTTAGCATGGTGAATAAATGGTATAGAGACATTTATGATGATTGACAAATTTATATCCTCTCACAGTGTATAACGTCAAATCACCCTCTCCAAATGTGAAATTCTATGGGACCTTTATTAAATGAACTGCATTTTTCATGCTTGTAATATATGAATAATGCATAGTGAAGCTATAACTATGATATACTAAGACCATTTTAATGACAGCTCATAAACTGATAGATATGTTTTTGAGGGTATTTAAATGTTGGTTGTGATAAGCTATGAAGGCATAGAGACTCATAAACAGGCCTCGTCTCATTAAACAAACAGATTAGATTTTGGTTCCACTTGACAAATGGACTGTAATTTTTTCTGCTGGGTGGATGATCTGTAGAGATTGGATTTCTGCTGGGCTCTGTAAGAAATTCACAGGGAGGTATTAGCAAAACAAACTTCTAACAACTGCTCAGTCTTGATTCAAATGCTCTTTTTGCATGACCCAGAGACTGAGAATCATTTATGAAATAAAACAATTTTTGGGTAACTCCCAAATAAAACAACTGAGCAACAAAGTTGTTTGTCTTTGCAATTTGAAATGTCAAGACTGATTTTCTCCACAGGTAAGAATTTATAACTGGGGAAGATGTGAATAAATCTTTAAGACTGATTAGAGCAATGAAGTGATAAGCTGGCTTTATGAAAGCAAGTGAGTGAGTGAATGAGTGAATCAATGCTGTCCCCAACAGGGGAGATCTCATACAGGAAATACATGCTCTAGTGCCAAACATGGCAAGCAGATGGCAAGCAACAGGGCCCTGTCAGTCCAGCGTAGGGGTGTGCATTTGGAAGAAAATGCAGGAAAAAAACGGTCAGGATGGATGATATCAGGCCATCTGTCTGCATTACAACAAGGTGTCATTTTTTAGAGGGTGGAAAACTCGCCCTCACTCTTCAGATCTGGTCTTTACAACTCAGCACGTAACAACTGTGCCTTCTCTGACATTTTATACACAGTGGCAGTTGTATAATGATGTTTGTTTTCACATTTCTCATTTTGTTTCAGGTGACTGCCTAGTGGCACTTGTGTTCTCTCACAATCCCCTAACTGTACCTTAACTCTGACCTTCCTATGTTATCTCTGTTTTTTTCATTATCCCCCCTCTGTCTGTCTCCTCCTCCACCTGTGATCTTGCACTGCATCAAGTTGCATTGCGGTTCATGGTGGGGGGCCCTATCTCCGTTAAAAGATGATTGAAACATTCATAGGAAAGAAGCTGCCTGAAAAAAAGGAGGCACTAAAGTTCACACACATGTGGGAGACATTTCGGCTGTTACCAAGTGGAAAGGAGTTTGCCGCCTACACACTCAGAAGACCAGAAGATGTGTGTCTGGGCCTGGCTTAGAGGCTGCTGGCTTTCTCTACTGTAGCAGGTGGTGCACATTTTCCATTTACAAGAAAACACTACATGTAGGCAGCAAAGAGGGGGTGCTGTCATCTATTCCTGCATCGAACACAGCGGATCTAAACTACTTTGTGGCAGCTTGGATGACACATTGTATGGATGCAGATTATTCTGGCACTGTTGGACTCCTTAATATTTGCAAAATGACATAATATTAAGTAAGTGCGTGGCAAAAATCTTTGATCTTCAAAGAATGGTGGAGTAGTTCCCAGATTTTTAGTGAATAATTTGATTTATAATCTGTTTTGTTTGTTCTCAAAGTGAATGGTTTATGTTGGTAATACTGTCATGGAATAATATACTTTGCTAAGGAGCAAATAGACCCATAGAATCATTACAAAGGTAGTTTCAACTCTGAATAGCAGTGTCTAGTCTACAGAGCTATTCCACCTGGAGCCATGTCGAGCATTGTTATATATGAATGTTTTCCGGCCATTCTTTTCACTTTAGAATTTCTTTTGGTTGAGAACAAACTGAGACCTTTTAATACATGTACATGTGCAACCTTTTTTCCCCACAAGTGACAGTCAATAGATGCCAAAATGTCATGCATGACATTTTCAACTTTAGATAAGAAACACAGGCTCAGTGTTGGCTCTTATCATCATAACCCAGAAAAGTCATGGAGAACTCAGGTGGGCACTGCCTTGATTAAGGTGTATTTTATATGGAGGACCAATGGAAGGATGAATGGAAGGAAAAAATACATGGAGATGATCCCTGCATTCATCCGGCAACTGCAGAATTTGAAATATTATGCAAATTATGGAGATTATTCAGCCAACCATTGGTTTCCGCAATAAGGATTAAGGTGGGGGTTTCTAGGGATTCATAGTCTTTGAGCTCTGCTCTCTTGGGTCCCTGATTGGCTTAAGAGTTGACAGAAATAATTCAAAATTAAAACCATGGCTGAGTTTGACTGTTGCACATTATTCAGTGGTATTATCAATGCTCCGTGACACACTGTATGTGAAGAAGCCCATCTAGCCATTGCTAAGTAGAGATGGGGTCTTTGTCACGTGGGATTATACCTATAGGTACCAATTGTAAGTCTTCAGCTGAAATTCTAGGATACACCTAATCAGCCAGGGGTAAGCAATATACTTAATCACATGAGCTGCATGCTTTCTGAATTCTGAATACAAAGGTTGTACCATCCACCCAGAGGACGGTGTACATAATACTGAAGACTGCATAGTACTCCTAGTAAGTGATTTAATTTAGTTTTTTCTTTCTTTCAATTTTTATATGAGGGTGAGGGTACAGACTTCGAAACTTCCATAACTCTACAACCAACCTCGCCATCATCAGGACTGTCACAACAATATTTCAGTGTTACATTGTATGAATGCAAATGAGGCAGCACTAGAAGGATGGCACAGGCTTTTCTGTGTGCCCCCACGGTTGATATTTACACTAAACTGAACACTGATGCTGAGTAATGTTTGATGATGGGCCAAGCTTGTCCAATTCCCAAAATGTGATACGCTTCAGTGGCTCAGGTCATTATAGTCAGAGCCAGCGTGCTTTAGAAAGCACTTTTAATGATAGGCGCTCTGTAATACAGCTAGACATTGCATTGGAGTCACGTGGAGTTGCTACCACCAGTTGTTTTCTCACTGAAAATATTATTTAGTTGTCGGTGTCACCACTGTATTGGTTTGTTTATTTAAGCCAAAGGCATACTGCTCATACCGTCATGGACATAATTTAAATAGATCTGCATTTACAATTGTGACAGTGTGCCTGTCTCAGTATTATAGCATGACAGTTGTTCAGGGTTGAATATGTTAGCTACAAACCTCTTTATCCTGACGAGCAGTTGGATATTGGTATAATCTGGCTTTTACAGTGTGAAGCAGGAAAGCGAGACACACCTTTGATCCATAAATAATTTCATCTGAGAATTTCTTCTGACCCTGAAACACTGTTTGATGAAGATATTTGATTTCTTGCTATTTCTGGAGCCTCACCTTCCTGTTGATGTTGATGTGTTAAGTGTCAGTGTGGTTTACCCATGCAGACATTCACCTCACACATTGCTCAAAATGACAGACTGTTCTGTTTTGCATCTCTTTTTTCTTTTCTTTTTTTTTTACCTCTTACACCCCCACCCTCCTTTTCTTTCACTCCCCACTTCCACCACCTCCCCTTGGGCAACGAGTGCTGAGACGGAAGGAGAGATGGATGATGCTGTTTTTAACTGTGACATGTCTCCATGCAAGTCATTCCATTATTATTCATAAATAATTGGCCAGGACCGTCTGTGGGTGCTATTTATAGAGTTGATTGCTGTTTTGCCAAGGAGTACAAAGTCTTAGAGCTTTTTTCTTTCCCTTTCTTATTCACCCAATAGAAGGTTTTGTTCTTGTGAAGCTTCTTATTTAACACTTGACCTCTGGTTGATTTTTGTTTGCCCCAAAACATCGGTAGACACTACAGTCTGCTAGTGTGGTAAATAGATGTTTAAGGTATTGATTCAAACTCACAGTCATCTCACCTCTTCCAGCCGAAGTCTCCCCAACAGTTTAGAGCGGATGTTTAAATATGTTTAATTCTCTTTCATTGGCAGGAAGAGATATTAACTCTATCTCTCTTCTGAGGAACTATCTTCCACTTAAGTTAAAAATCAATATGGACCAGTGAGGCTGGTCAGTTTACTGGATTGGACAAGAGCACTGATCCTGCTCAGATTGCAAACACATGAACCACTGTTCACTTGTTCATCCTGACCATGCCATTACAAGCTCCATTAGTTATATCTGTGTGTGCATGTATGTCTGGAAGTACCTGTAGTGCCGTAGCATGCACTGTTAAATCTTCAACAGTGCCCTTGAATGTTTAAAGTGTGAATGACAAAAAGAGAGAGCAGGAAGTGTAAGCGGAGAGAAAAATGAGGAAGTAATCAGATTGGGAACAAAAGAGTGGATTATTTAGCCCTCATGGTTCATCAGGATAAGCCGAAAGCCTTCTGGTGAATATTACATTAGAGTGTTAGATTAGAACAGATGAAAGGGAGAACACTAGCCCAGCCAAGTTGTGCATAAACATACTGCAGATTTAATTGCACTTTGTTTGAGAGATGCAGTTTGAATTGGAATATGCAGTTGGGAAGAGGGCAGAAGGGGAAATTACATTTTTTAGAAAGCACCTTGTGTTGAGGATTAAGCAGGTTGTAAGTGCTGGTGTTGCAGGTGGGCTTTCACCATCATCAGCTTCTGTCAGGTCACGGTTTCTGCTGAATCAGGATATTGGGGTGTGGTATGTCAAACTTGCTAGGTCTAGGATGCAGGCTAAGTCTGAGCCTGCAATATGCTGCATGACAATAAAGGATTCAATTTCAAACACAAGTCGGAGCTTCGCACGTGCTGTAGCAAAGCGTCGCCTCATAAAGCGCTCCATCTCCACTGCAGCATGACAGCATGGGAACATGGCTGGAATGCAGGATGACAAGACTGTGTGGTAGAAACGGTTGGCTGTCATTAGTATGCAGCACAGACCCGTCTTGTCTAGCTGGACCTTTGCAGAAACTCTCCCCCACAACAGCAGATAAATTGTCTGTAGTGAATGGAGCAGCTGAGGGAAATCTGTGCCCTTTTCTACGCAAGGAGATTTCTTTTATGTCATTGGATTTGCTCCACACACAGCAGTCACAACAGTCTAAAATACAGGAGTTGGATGTGAGGAAAAAAGGGTCAAAGTTTAACTTCACTGTAATATTACCATGAGAAAGCGAGACACAGAGAGAGAACCTTATTAAGACTTGTGCTCCAGCGGCTTAGCGCTCAACTCCTCAGTGAGTTTTATCAGAAAAGACTCTTCAAGCATGACCACAGTAATGAACCTATTAGCCATGAAATTGACTTTTCTGATAAATAAAGAACAGCTGAGAGTTTAGGGAACCAATTCTGCTTTTCAACCCTTTTGTTCAAAATCCATAATTACATTTTGAGCATTAATACATTTTTTAAACAACTAGATTTGCACATGTGCACACACATTTTTTGCCATCAGGTTTTCTACTTAGCTTCCTCTTTTATGTATGCTGCTGAATATTATTTGGAGCAATATTCTTGGGTAAAAGCATTAACCCCACACCAAAGCCAGTGTTTTTGAAAGTGTTCAAACTGTGTAAATGCTTATATTCAAGGCAGTGTAACAGCAAATGACTCATAAGTGAATGCAAACTTTAAAGCAACTACTGTGATGACAATCGCAAATGTTTTGTCTGCCTTTAATTACAGCTTGCTGAATGAGATTTGCCTTCCTGCTGATACAGGTAGTTGTGTGACACATGACTAACCTAGGGAGTGTACTTAAAAGTCAGACAAGAAGCAACAATGGGTCTCATGTAAAAATCAATTGTACAATAAGATTTGTTCTTAAGAGGCACATACAATACAGTCTCCAATTTTCTTGTAAATTTTCTCTAAGATGTGAACAGAATTCACAAGTTGTCCAGGCTTGCAGTTTGGGCTCAACAATTTAGGGAAAAATGTAATTGCGATTTTTCTGCCAGATATTGCAGTTAGGATTCAATTTGCCTTTTTCAAAAAAGTTTTTTTTTTTTTAGTTCAGCTAAAGTTCAGTATTTACTATTTAGAAGCACAAAAAATAAGGACAGTTGAATACATTAACAAATTCTGAACAACTCAGTAAAATCAGCCAGGCAATACACTCTTATTCTGAAATGATCCATGTGGGATACAGTCCCCTTCAAAAGTATTGAAACAGTAAGGCAAATTCCTTTGTTTTTGTTGTTCACTGAAGACATTTGGGTTTAAGATCAAAAGATGAGTATGAGACAAGAGTTTCAGCTTTCAGCTTTTACTTCCTAGTATTCACATCTGTGTTAAACAACTCAGGACATACCACCGTTTGTATTAGACCACAGCATTCTTTCTGAGCAAAAGTGATGGACAAATAATCTTAAAGTAAATAACATTTAATATTTGGTGGCATAACCCTTGCTTGCAAAAACTGCCTCAAGCCTGCAACCCATCGACATCACCAAACTCTTTTATTCTTCATTTGTGATGCTATTCCAGGCTTTTATCACAGCTGCTTTCAGTTCTTGTTTGTTTCGGTTTGTTTCTCCCTTCCGTCTCCTCTTAAGGAGGTGAAATGCATGCTCTATTGAGTTAAGTTCAGGTGATTGACTTGGCCAGTCTAATCTAGTCCTTGGTTTTGTTGGCGTGCTTTGGGTCATTGTACTGCTGCATGATAAACTTCCTCCCAATTATTTTCAATGTATTTCTCCATAAATTGGCTGTTTCTGTACACTTCTGTTACCATCATCGGTTACATTGTCAATAAATATTAATGAGCCTGTTCCAGAAGCAGCCATGCACACCCAAGCAACGACATTACCTCCACCATGCTTCACAGATGAGCTTGTATGCTTGGGATCATAAGCAGTTGTTTCTTTTCTCCACACTTTGGCCTTTCCATCACTTTGGCAGAGATTAATCTTGGTCTCATCAGTCCATAAGATTGTGTTCCGGAACTTTTGCGGCTCATCTCCACTGGCCTTCAAATTCTTACTGCTGAGTGGTTTGCATCTTGTGGTGTGGTCTCTATATTTCTGCTTTCCGAGTCTTCTTCCAACAGTGGATTGTGATACCTTCACCCCTGCACTGTGGAGGTCGTTGGTGATGTCACTTACTGTTGTTTTGGGGTTTTCTTCACGCTCTCATGATATTTCATCAATTGTTGTCAAATTGTTTTTCTTGGCCAACCTGTTCGACGTCTGTTGCTCAGTACACCAGTAGTTTCTTTCTTTTTCAGGACTTTCCAAATTGTTGTGCTTGCTATGCCCAATGTTTGTCCAATGGCTCTGTTCGACTTTCCTTCTTTTCTCAGCTTGACAATGGCTTGCTTTTCTCCCATAGACAGTTTTCTGGTCTTCATGTTGGTTTATCCTCTTAACAGGAAATGCAGTCTTTATAGTTTTGAATCAAGGATGAAAACTTAGACTAGTCATGCAGAGCTACTTAATGTTTGGACAATCAACCTAAAAAGGCAAAACCTGGGCAATAACAAACATCCGTCAGTCACATGTTCCAATAGTTTTGCTCACTTGAACAATGGGTGGGTTCAAACAAAGAGTGGTATGTCCTGAGTTGCTCAACACATCTACATGTCTCTCATACTCATCTTTTGATCTTAACCCAAATGTCTTCAGTGAACAAAAAAACCCAAAGTAAATTGAATGAATTACCATCATTATGAGAACAAGCTGAACTAAAAATAAACACCTAAAATAAGCTTAATGCAATATTAATATTCTCTTCACCATATCAGCATCATCATAGCTTGGCAGTTTACTGAGGCATTCAAAAACCTTTTACTCTGTCAGGGTCAACTGCAAGTTGCTGTTGAGTGACTACGATTCTACGATACCGGTCTGCAGTTAGTTGCCATCCATTTTGCAAGCACTTCAGTTATTTTCTTCGATTTGGTTTCACCCACAGGTCTGTAGTGACTTGCTCTCTAAAAAATAGAGCTTTGCTTCGTCCGCTAGCGTCACCCTGATTAGCTGTACAAGCTGCATGCTTAGCTCGTAGATGGTAGGTTGAACTCAAAGCTTCAGATATTTTAATTCCATTTCACACAAATTGCATACTGCTTTTGAATTGTCAATAGATGTGTCTCGGATTTTCTTAAAGTAAAACACACCATTCAGGACTGTTTTTTGCTTTTCTCCATGGCTGCAGAAGGAGGTAGGAAGTGTCTGTGTCAGCATGACAAGTAAGGGTACGTTGAAGGATCAAAATAGTAGCAGCCAAAGATTCTACAGCGAAGCGAATCCTTGTAGCAAAGATTCTCCACTGACGGCGTAAAATAAGAATAGTGACACACGATTAACACAATTGAAACATGTTATGATTGGTCCTTAATGTCTTTGCGATTAACACTTTAATGCTGACAGCCCTAATTTTTTCCATTTATTTTGCCTTTTTTACCATTGCATAAATTAAATAGTCAAAAAAATTACTCGTTGTTTCCAACAGGATTTGGAGAGACTATGGTCAGTTGGTCCGAAACTCGAGAGGTAAAGTAAATTACATGTATCCATTTACTTTTAATGTACAACTGCAATATGTTTTATACTTTCTGTGAATATAATCCAATTAGTCTTATTTGCATACTGTATAGACTCCTTATTTTGGATGCCGGATGTTGTCACATGTATATCCTTGCGCTAAACAGAACAGTGTCTACAAACGGTGACTTTTGTGTCTTTCTCTGACACTTTAAAATGCTTCTACACTGCTGACATGTCGGCATAATTGTTCGAAAAAAATTATTTGGTCTTTTGACTTATTAGGCTGAATACTAAAGTACTTTTTTTGATATTTTCAGCCGATTAATTTTGGTGGCCAAACATTTGGTGCATCCCTACATCAAATTGATTCCTTCATTGTTTTGTAACAGTATAATGGTGCTCTTGCTGGCAACTGTATAAAAAAATAACACCTTAATTCCATTAATAATACCCCTAATATGACTACTGACACTGCTAAACTTATTTGTTTTCATCCGCTGCTTTTTGACATCAGGACTTGCATTTATAGCAACATGACAAAAACTGTTTGTTTAACACTATGGACATTCTGTTGACAGTGCATTCTTACAGATGCTTCGAGTGCCTCATATTTTGACCAAATCCATGCCATTGCTGTGGAAAGAAGTCAGGTATTTTCTGAAACAGGTGGTTTGGGTATTGCATCAGCTAAGGAGTAGAATACCAATGAACAAAAATGGTCCCGACAATCTCAGTGTGTACAGAATGGCCCACAACACTTTTCTATTTGCATAGATACCCTGTGACATCCAATCAACATATCCCATTGTGTTGAGTGTCAGACCCTAGTTGATTGATTGTAGTTCTGCTCTGCACCCCTGTGCTCAGAGCTCAGCTCTGCAATGACAGAAAGGACACAAAGATGAATAATGCATGTCTATATCAGCCTATCTTGCAAGCACAATGCTAGGAGAGAAAGAGATAAATAGATAGAAAGAGGGGAACAGATGGACAGGGAAAGTGAGACAGATACCCAGAGCTGATCAAGATGGGCACTGTACATGAAATTAGAAGTCATGATGACTCAATTTCACAAAGTGTCCAACACAACATGTGCAATAAAGTCATAGCAACCACTGGCAGCGCTGAGATGATGACTCTTTTTTGAAATTCACTGAGACTTTGAAATTAGAAAAGGTTTCAGAGGGTGAAGTCCTCTCACTAGCTAATCTAATTAAATGTCTTCTTTAGTCTTCAAAGGTCTTCCGATTGCTCTCAGATTTTACAAATTGCAGGCCAAACACATTATGTGCCATTTGCTCCTCCAGAAAGGAAACTGAGTCACTCAACACCTGCTACAATAAAGTATTAATTCTTGGAACAGACCTCATTGCCTTGGAATGAGTTATACTCTAAAATGGGTATCATATATACTGCAGAAAAATATCTTATTCATTAACCTGGCGAGCAGCCACCCATGACTTAGGGTCTAAGGCCAACATATTGAATTTGTATCATTGGCTCAGTTGCTCTTTTTTTGGAATATGCTTAATCACTCTGCAGCAAATGGTATTACCCTCATACAGAGTAGAAAAACAAGAACACATCAGCCTCCATCCTTCTGTTACACACCATTAGACAATATTGTTATTTTGACCATTATTATTCTCCAGTGCCATCAAAGTGATTCTCTCTGATGTTAAATGCTAAGGTGGTTCTGTGTGAAGTGGATGAAATGGGAAAATAAATAATAATGAGGAGAGGGGGCTGACACTTAATTGTGTGATCTGTCTTGTTTGAGTGTTCTTAGTAATTAAGATGCATGACTAGTAATCACAGTAAGTTGAATGTCAGAACAAGCACATTCACAAGCTGATTAGTAATTAACAATATGGCGATTTAAACATGTTAGGTAGAAATGAGTAATACATTTACAGTTTTGTCTAAAGATGAGTACAAAGGAGTTATATTCCAAGTAACAGTAGATCAAGAAGAAGCCTGTGAGAATAAGTGCCTCAACACTCAGGTCCATGTTTCACCTGACACAAGGATAAATCTTAACCAAAAAATGAAACAATTTGTTATGTCTCATTAAACATTTTATGTCATTTAAATGGGATGACCTTTATTCCTATACTTGGGACATTAGCTTTTATAATGTTTTTATCACCAATTAACCATAGGTTCTTCACAAATATTTTAATGGATCCACATTAGGGAAGGAAATTGACACACGCCACCAAATGCAGGTGGATTTTCTGCCTGGTGGTCAAATTTTATAAGGCTACCCGAAAATATGGCAGGTTGATATCATGTAACACGTGGATTAGGGGCATTCACTGGTTGTTGTTTATGTTCTTTTCATATTACTTGTGTTTGGTTGGCATAGATTTGTAGAGGATGGGCGTTAGGGGACTGGAGTCAGAACGGGAGAGTGCAAGTGTAGCCCTTTCATACCAAAGAATATCAGCATTTATGTTGCATTTGCTTATTCATACTGAACAAAAGTTTGATCCCGTGTGAAAAGGCCTTTATCCTGCAATCATGTGTTTTCACATAGACATGCCACAGCATGTCGCTTTTGGCTTTTCACAAACAGATCGTTCCGTCTTTCTGTCTCGTGTCTGTCACCAACTTTCCCTGCTCAGAGGCGGATAAAATCTGCTCCATATCTTTCATAAAGTGCAGCAAGCCAGCAGATTGGCTCAATACCACTGTGAAATAAGACAGCGTGAAAGCTAGTGTTAGGAGCTAATTACAAAACTAGGAGTGTTTTTAGCTTTTAACTTACTAGTGTGTCAGACACTCTGTCAGATCTTGCTGTTCTCCCCATAGAACAAGGAGAATGATACATAGTGCTGTATAAAAAATGTTGATCCCACAAAAGCTGTGATGCTGTTGTACCAGGGCTCTGTCAGAAGTAGGAGGCCAGAAGAGGGTGACTGTAGAAAGTGAGCAGTCTGATGGGGAGGTTTAAGTTTAATGATAAAGCATGACAAAAGTGAGCACTGATAAAATTTAAGTTGAATGATTAAAAAGCGTCTTGTTAGTTTATAAAACAATATAATGTTATGTTTTAAATACATTTAATAGTCATAATATATTTATTTGAAGTTATTATATCAATTAAAAGAATGGAAACAAATGTATATGTGACACAAAAGGCAATTTATTTTGGCCAGTAAAAAATATGTGGATTTTTTCATCTACCAGCCACCTTGGCAGGTGAGCCAAAAAGCTGATTTCCACTCCCGATCCGCAACTATACTTCTTCTAGCCTTGTCAGTATCTACGGTAGGCCTGGGGTGATTCGTCGATGTAGTCAACGTAATCGTTTACATAAATACTTCGACTCTCTGTACATGTGTCAAATGCTATGTTCAGACTGCAGGCCAATGTGACCCAAATCCGATTTTCTGATCTTTTTATGACAGTGTCAACAGGCCAAGAAACCATAATGAAATGAACAGAAAGTTGTGAACACTTGGCATAATTTGGGAGAAATGTGACCCGTGAGAGGACAATGAAAAACTTGAGTCTCCCCGTAACGCATAACTAACCAGAGCTAGCTCCTTGTTTACTTCTGTAGCCTGCAGCGTGCTGCGTTTGACATTGTGTTATTCTTTTGTGCATGCGGGTCACTTTCAGGCCGCGGACAGTTCACACTGGAGTCTGATATGGGCCACATTTAAACAATAATGTGAACTGTCAAACAAAAAAATAGGATCTGGAAAAAAATCGCAATTGAGCATTATGGCCTGCAGTCTGAACGTAGCCAGACAATCTCCAGTTACAAGACCTCACCTTTGACGTCTAACAACGTGCTGCTCCATGAGCTGTTATCCACGATTACGTGAAGCAGCATCAACACGTGACGCAAAAGTATCCCGGTGCACTATGTGTAAATGGCAGCACCGCAAACTGTTTTTCTCTCACAGCACATTATCAGCACAAGGACAGTATTTCTTCATTGCCTTCATGTTAAATGTAATTTCTTCCCTGCTGCTGTCATGATAATGTAGGGTTACACCACGTGTCATCTAACGTTTCACATTTTCTGTTTATTTAACAGCTGAAACTACAGACAACAATAAAAGTACAGTCTGTGAATCCTTTCAGGTGTTTTCTTTGGCCCACACTGTGCAGGAATACATTTGTTTATGATATTGCATTACTCAATGTTGATATAAATCCATGTCAGAAACATTTAAAGTTTTAAGCAACTAATATCTGCTATTGTTAATATCACATCGTTGTACAGCCCTAATCTACAGGCACTCTTGGCTCCATATATTCCTGTCTTAAGAGAAAAGAAGGAGGGATATGTAAGGAGAGGCTTAATGCATTAAAAATGAACTGTTTATTTTTAAATTCTATTCTGTGTCAGGTTCCTCATAGTGTGAGACAGAGAGATTGACATGGCCATGGAGGGATAGAGATGACATTAAAAGCATGGTTAACCTTCAAACCCATCACCATTTCCTGTGTATTGTTCATACAGTCTATGGTATTGTTACTACTTGACACAGTTGCACAGGTTCTACATACACAGGAGTAACAATGTTTTTCTATATGCTAGAGAGAGATAATTAGAATATTGTGATTGTTATGTTTCTGTACCTTTGCTGTTGTTTTTCTCTGCATACAAAAAAGATGTATATTCATGAAAATTAAAGGCAGGGTAAGTAAGTTTGAGAAACTAACAAGAAACTTCTGGATTTTGACAGTATCCAACAAAACTCCCACCCACTCACTTCTAGGCTTTCTTCTAAAGCCACGCCCCCAAAGCAGGTGGACCAGCACAGTGTGAGGAGCGGAGAGGAGCACAATGCAGCAGCTCACATCAGTGGTAAGAAAACATCAAACTTCATCGTTGTGAAAATAAACTATGATAATAAACTATTAATTATTACGATAATTAACCCGGCTGGTAGTACTCACTATCTAGCTAGCATGTTAATATTGGATAGGTAGTAACGAGCTAGCTAGCTAACTGTTAGCAAAGGTAGCACTTTATAATGACTACACACTATAAAGCATTAGTAAATAAGGAATTCATCATTTATAAAGCATTATTCATACTTTAATACACATTAGTAAGTCATTCATGAACACAGTTATAAATGTTTTATTCTTTATTACAGGAACTCGTACTTGTAACATTGTATCACTGCTGTGGAGATGATTTAATATATCACAATCACCTCTCTGACATGATTACCACATTTCAAAACCAATCATATTATTTTTTGCTGTACTTTTTGCTGTATCTAGGAATACAGGTGGGGCAGGGACACCTGACTGAACCCCTTGTTGACGGGGATCTTTGGGTCTCCTGGTTCTGCTTCTAGCCAGCTCCTCAGTAGTAGACAACCGTCGGAGAAGGAGGAGCACTCTGGAGGTCTGCGATGTAACTGTAGTGCTTGTACAAGGTCCACCTCTTGGACTTTTTTTTGTAACTGCTGTAACTGATAACACAGAAAGGAATATCAGCTTAGTGAAAAGTTTGCCATACCTGACATTGCAGTAATACAGTAATTAGCATTTCCACATAAAACGCAATCACAACAATAAATCAACACCATCCATGTGTATTCTTCATACTGTTTAATCTTTTGACTCATCATTTATATTGAGTAAAATTCATAGAAGTAATAAAAATACAACATACTGAATTGTGTCATCAGCTTTTCTCCTGTCTGGACTGTGGACATGGTGGTTATAATCCAGGCCAGCCAGCATGGTCCATTCAGCATACACTGGTGAGAAGTACAGGGTTTTGGGCAACTCCAAGTCTGCAGTTGACCTGAGGGCACAGTAGAAATAAAACATACAGTTTTTACTTCTGGTAAAATAAGTCAGTGTTTACCATACGTTCATTTATTTGTGGCGATTTTCGTTTTTTAAAAAAAAACTAAGCCTATTTAAAATCGGATTTGATTACAGAGCGCAGTAGCGCATTCACGCAGCACTTCCTCTCACTCGTACCTCTCTCGCTCTTTCTCTCACTCATGGAACACCACTGCAAAAATCTATCCAACACAACACTGTCAGTGTGCCAGATTAGACTAGCACTCTGTATATAGCTGATAGTTAATATTGATGCGCGCATTATATCTACATTAAATAGGCTGTTTGTTTTTTTTATGAAATTGCCACAAATAAATGAACGTAGATATAATTCCATCAAACTAATTTTGACAGCTACTTCCGGTCCCGCCCCCATACCGGATATGTGTATGTAATCGATAAGAGGGGTGTGTCCGGTCCCGCCCAAACCGAAAATATGTGTGCGTGTAACTGAAAGAGGGGTGCGTGCATCCTACCGTTGTGTGTTTTTGACTGATAATTGGAGGTTTTTGCATTGATTTAAACACTTTATTCAATAATAAAACATGAACTTGAATGAATTAACTAGTAGGTGTTTATGGCAATGCATTTAGCAGTAAAAAATAAAAAAAAAATAAAAAAAGTATAGCAGTGAGTTATAAGTAAAGGAGGAATCTCCGGGGCCAGCAAAGGATCAGTAGGAGGTTTCTTCATTGATTTTGAATCAAGGCAGTCTTTATTATTAAACAAGTAAAGAATAAATTGAAATAATTTCAGTAAAGCAGTAAAATAGTATAACGGTGACTTAAAATTAAACATCTTTGTAAATTACCTTCAACAGCATGCAGTAAAATAAGAGTGAGTTCCAAAATTAAACTTCGTAAAATCTTTGTGTGACAAACTTACCATCATTAAAGAACTAAAGAATAAATTGAATTAATTACAGTAAAGCAGTAAAATAGTATAACAGTGAGTTAAAATTAAACAGTATTTTAAATTACCTTCAACAGCATGAAGCAAAATAAGAGTGAGTTCCAAAATTAAACTTTGCAAAATCTTTGCTAATGCTCAAATTAGCTTTGTCATGAATGTGTAACAATATTGCCAAAGCATCATACATACTACATAAGAACAATCAACCCCATATATTTCATTAAACAAGTAATTAAAGCGTAAAGTAATCAAATCGTATGTGTGTTTACTATCTGCTAAGTTACAGTTGCAGTCGGAAGGCTTTGATTTGGATCACACTACCTTGTTTCTTATGACACAGCCTTCTCTGCTTCTGATTGGCTAGCAGTTCCTTACCTGGGAACTGCGCATGTGCAACTCCAACAAAGAGGGTCGAAAGAGGAGCTGCAGCAATGTGCAGTATGAGAAAAATAGTGTTTTTTGAAAATTAAACCATGTAAACCTGTTCTGGTACTACCCCTAATTAAGATTTTGAACCTGAAAATGCGCGTAATACCACCTCTTTAATACTCTCTTTTTCAGAGCACCTAACTTTTTAATATGTATTGGTGTATTGACAGTTTCAACAAATATGACAAAGCCTTTAAGAGATTTTGGCTTTTAAAAGAAAAGAAAATATCTGTTATGAAATGTGCAGGAGACATCAGCCACCATGATGATCATGTTCGCAAAAATACAAAATGCATATAAATACCATACCATTTTCTACATCGACAGCCCGCCCGCCCACCCACTCACACATGGCGTCAAGCGGTGTCTTGTGTGGCTGTACACTGTTGGCAAGCCAACAACAGTGTATCAGAAACTTTCCTTGTTGTACCTCTGTTTAAAAGGGAAAAATATGTGAAGTTGCAAACCACATAACGGACTTGAACATTTTTGCTTATACATTTTCATTTTCTGCTGCCATATTGCCGTACTACTCTTTCCTAGTTGCCTCAAATAATCAGAAATCATTTGATTATATCTACATCGGTTGCTGTTCCTACATGTAAGTCCTGTTTATTACAGAAACCGCAGAGTTTACCAAATTAAGACATCCAGTTTCACTAATGCAGAGACAGGACAATGATGGGTAATGCATTTCAGTGTGAATACATTTTTAATTGAGTTTGTTGGCAAGTGGGAGCCAATGTCTTTGTGATAAACTGTAAAACTTGTTTTATTTGTGCTTATTTGTGTATTCTCTTTAAGAGTTTATCTTGTAAGTAGGAAGAGTGTAAGTTTCATAATGCAGAGGGTATTTTCATTTGGTGCTAACAAACACAGCCAGCATCAAAAGTTAAATACACATAATATAGATCTGATATTTAGCTGAAACAGATTTACCAGTAAATGAAAAGCCCAGACCAGCAATTGTTGCCAATTCCAGAGCAAGATTTGAATATGACCCAGTTTTAAGAGATTACTTGTGTTTTGCTGACGTCACTGTCTAAAACGCTAGAGGCCTGACAACTTCAGCATGAAGGGAAGACGTCTGTTAAAATTTTAGGAACTCTATGCAGAATGGAGAGTTGTGGGAACATGCTGTTTGAAGTCTTAAATCCTCCTCAACCTAAACAGCATAATAAATTTAAAGATACTGATTTTAATCAACTCCACCAAAAATTTTCCTTCCAAATGTCTTGAACTAACTATGTTAAAGGATCAGTGAATGAGACTAGGTTGCTACATCATATTGCATATCATCTGATTTTACCCCCCCGGTTTTGACAGGTCATAACAAGATGATTTCAGAGTCCCTCCCTGCTTACATGCACCTGCAGTTTTATTACAGCATGTAACAAGGATACAACAGTCAGTCAGTCACCATAATTAGCCAATAAAGATTCTAAATAGGTAATTAAAATATCATCTGATCTACCAACTGTTTCAGCAGCACAGTAACAAACTGTAATAGACCTACTTTTCCAATTAATGCTCACTAGCCATTAACCCGGTTGCTTTATGTTATTACAATATGGAGATTATCTCTGTTTACGCTCTTAATTTAATAACCTTATGGTGTAATTATTGTAACTCACAGTGGCTGAATGTGCAACTGGCTTTCCAAAAACAAACCACAGAGCTTGTTGGTATGATTTAAAGCCTGGGGGCAAACACTGCCTCAGAAGACTAGTTCTAGTTACAAGAAGGAAGTTGTACCGTTGAAATTGAGGCTTGAGTTTTATCTAACTATGAAATGGAATCTTTTTTATGCAGAATATTATGATTGGTAAAGCGTAGAGCCACTTCAGGGGGATTGTGGATGTTGAGCGGACTTAAAGTTGCATGAATATGATTCATGTGGTCACAACAAAACATACTTTGAAATAACATCCTGAGGTTTTTAAGCATTAAACAAAATGTCCAAAGAAACATCTGCATTCCAACAGACAAGACAAAAGGGCAATTCACATATTGCTACATGGTGGGTTAATAACATTAATTATCCAACTTGGGGACCTTCAGGTGCAGCAAATGTATGCATGCAATGGCTTAACTGGGAGGTTCCTGCTGCTGCTGCTGTCATCCGATTCTACGTAGTCGTTATTATCATCAGGGTAGGTGGTCTCCTCCCTGGGTGCATCTAAAAATATTGATTGGCATAGATACATTTTTTAAAATATAAATTATACTTTTTATA